>JAYRBV010024129.1:0-34260 GCA_036023255.1 Mitrocomella polydiademata
TTCAGGTCGGGACAACTAGACTGGATTTGTTGCAGAGGCCCTAACAGCAAGCTTTTTGGGCCGACAAGCATAGGCTACCATCGAGGGCTTTTTCAAAAAAAAGATTCTTATTTTTCTAAAGAGTTTGTTTTAGAATACCTCAAATCAAAACCAATTAGAATTATTTTCTAGTAAACTTTTAGTAACTAGAATGATATAAAGGCTAATTCGCAGTAGTTGAAATATATCCATTGCCGTATGAGAGTTTTCACGTTCGCGCATGCGCACAGTGTGGAACAATTTTCTCTTCGGAAGCGGCAAACGAAAGTTGAAATATTTCAACTTTTTAGATCTTTAGAAATTTTCTTGCCCAAGGATATTTTTCATCATGAGTGTAAATAGCCTTAAACTTAATAGAATATCATTTGATTATGATACACCTTTTAAAAACCTACGATGGGAATTAAATTCCAGTGGGGATTACTTCAAATATCACTTTCAGGAGCAATCTCAAGAGGGGGAATAGGTTGTTGTGATTTTATATGTAGGACACTTGCCATTGTTGTATATATACACACATGATGCATCACGTAAACCAGTTGTACTCTCCACTTTGTATTGAGACTAAACTGTTCATAGTTTTTAAGTTCACTGACCTTCTTAACAACAATACGGATACCTACAGTGTATTGTTTTTCACATGACAAATATCGTCTTCGTTCGTCAATCATACACGGTTCCAGCCCGAAGACCCTTGGATTTTCGCGTTGTAGTAAAGTGGTTTTGTCTATTTTTGACTAACTATTTACAATTTACCAAAACGTGATGTTCCGACGGGTTTTGCCTTCAACTAGAATGGTGTATGTTTTTATTGCAAATATCGATTTTGCGTTGTAGGACATGGTACACTCGATCAAATTAAAATTGCTAATTCCAACACGCGGTACAAAAAACAGAGGGAGATGCAAGGATCAAACAAGCCCAACATTTCATCCAGGAAAAGTTTACTGTATTGGCACGGCACCAAATATTACGTGCCTTGTAAACTTTTCTCCACATTGATGTTGCGATGAAATGTTGGCCTGGTTTGATCCGGTCTTAACCAAGAAAGCTTGCGTACTACACGGTGTCCATAAATGGTTATTATAGTATACTGCTTGTATGGGAAATGAGAAGTTTACAATAATCCAGAGAGAAGCGATAAAAGATAAAATTGTAATAGTCATGACAAAAATTCACAATACAGACACAGGTTTTTATTGCTAAGCACAGGATTAACAGGGTTTTTCGATGATAAATTTTACACTATGGTTTCAAGCCATTCCTTGACATTCTGATATATACCGCTCTGTTCAACCTCGAAGCTGGAAATTTTTGTCGCTAAACTTACCTTATAGTAATCACACGCAAGGTATACAGACACTACTGACGATGATGATGATGATGATGATGATGTTTATCTCGAGGTAATTATGAAATTTCCTTGGAGATTTCCCTCGCTATTTGAGATCAAGAAAATGTTAAATAGTCATCATGGTTGTGTGAATAAGTACAGAGCAATCAGCAATTAAGAGCTGTATATATCAAAGAACGAAGCGCATATAATCGAATGGTAAAGATGAGACTGGTGGTTCATGCAAGTTGTATGTGTTGTCATATAGTTCGCGTTTCAATTCATGATCAGTCGTTCTTTTGTAGAAAATTCTCTTAAATGTGTTTGTAAAATCGAGGCAAATTTCATCAAATGCCTCGTTCTTCCAGTCTATTTTATGAGGTTTTGACAAGTGAACATGAATTGAAACTTGGACACCCTATGTGGATGACATCATTAATAATTCTAATATTTGATATTGTTGCAGACTTACTTTCGATTTAGTTTAAAGTTTGCGGACTTTTCTCTACCTCTTTCCTCAGTTGTCAGTGTTTGATATTATACAGAGAATTAGTCGAGGTTCGAACCTTTGGAGCCTTGCTTGTTTTGCAACATTGAAGAGGGGGAAGGAGAAAAGAAAGAAGTCCACATACCCTTGTGTAAGATTTCAGTTGGAGTATACCATCCCTTCTTTCGTCGTTCGGTGCTGATCACGCGGTGCTGTAGCAGTTGGTTGATGAAATTTTGTCTCTTTAGCGCAATCTATTTTAGTTAATGTGAGCTCCATGCAGCCAGTCATCTGACAAATAGTTTATTTTGTTAGCGAGAGAGTTCATAAAATTTTATATTAGTGATTCCTGTTTGTCTATTAATGCAGTTGAATGTATGTTCTACAGACGTCCTTAGTCCTGAGAATGAAGTTCCATGTACGTTGATGGGACACCAGGGTACTTTTGTTTACCTCTCAATGTCGCATGTAAACAACAATTGTGACGGCCTCGCTTTTGGGACTTAGGTAAATGAATTCTATGAAAACAAACTAACTGTGTTTTCTTGAGATTTGTTCTTTACCACTGTTCTGTTAGCTTTTTATTTTAAGTTTTTTTTTTCGTAAGCCTTTGGATCTTTGTATATGGTTGTTCTGAATTCAACGGATGAAAGAGTAGTAGTGACTGTCACATTTGTCACTGGTGGTGTCCATAGCTCTATTGTCAGTTATGATGACAGTGACGATGATGATGATTTCTTTATGATTAGGTCTCAGGAGAGATGTTCGTATTTTCTCAATTTCTAGCCAATTAGTTTTTAACGAGCTTAAGAAAAGTATACAAATGCATTTGGCAATGATGTCATACCCCGACTGCCATTTATAATTATGTTTTTTATTGTTTTTTTGTGAGTTTTAAATAAGAATAAGAAGAATTAATTATTTTTTGTGTTTTAAATCTGTAATAGTATGTTTCTTTGGCAGGAAATGATGAACCTATCTTGCCTTTTTTTTTCATTTTTATGTTAGTTTAACGATAGTTGATTTTAATCTCATAATACTATAAATATTATGATTGCCCTCTCACGGGTATCAATGCTTTTGCAATTGTAAATTAATTTGCATATCTCATTTTAAGAGTAACCTCCTCTCTTTATTTTTTATGTTAACAATTTCAATTCAACTTTACACGAAGCCAAGTTTGAACTTTAGAAACTGTTTTATTATCTGAAGAATCATAAGTGTTCCGCGTATCATCGTCATGTATGTTCAAAAATGACTCTTTCTAGTGACCTTTCAATCATGTGGAACGCCTATGATTTTTTGATGCGAATACATTGTTGACTTGTCTCGTTTTGTGTGATTGTGTAAAAAGATTTCGAAATAGTGAGTCCTGAATCCTTTTGTTGTTTTTGAAGTCATCTTTAAAGTTTGACCTAACCTTCTTCTGTTTGAGGGACTATTATTGTCAAATTATCACAATATTGGCATTATTATATACTATATCAATCATTTTGAAATATGTGAGACATACAGTACTCACTATGGGTTATCATGTTATCTGGAAATTCTATTTGAGAAAACTTCAAAAAATTACCATTTTACTTTAAAAAAAATTTTTTACCACTTTTGATCCCCGTCCTAAGATTTTTAAGGGGAAGGATGGAATGAAATCGACAAAGTTACTTTCAAATAAGTGATTATGTTTCGTTTCCTAAAAACCTCAAAAATCTCGGTTAGTCGAATCATCAATATTTAGAGTATTTACTGAAATATTTTAAAACTTGAATTCAATCTTAAACAGTATAGTACTGGTTCATGAAACGTTCTTTGTACATTATTAAAAATTTATAACGTCGTAAATACATCAAAAAATCGCTGCGACGCCCTTGTTTACAGTTGGGTAAAGAGAAGACCTTTATAGTGATAATACTGTTAAAAATAGGAAAAATGACTACATCATAATAAAAATGTTCTTTATTTTAAATTTTTGTTGTATTTTCCCAAATATAAAAAAAGTACGAGGCTTTTTTATTGGATGATGACCAAGAATCTTATTGTGAACAAAATGGTTGTTTAATATTTATTCCTTTTACATTTTACTATTTCACTATTCTCACAAGGGTTTTCTATTTTGTTGTCCTAGAATACATTTTTAAGTTTGTTTGTAGAATTTGTATAGGTAGACTTAGTCAAAAGAATTAACTATGAAATGACTTTGTCAATGCTTGAATGGTGCTCGTTATAAACTTTCGTCTTGACGTACGCTTGGAATCCAATTTTATTTTCTCGCGGCTTAAACCTTTCCATAGACACAAATTAATGGCTAGGTAATGATGTACAATACGAGTGAATTTGCTATGTCGGTGTTAATTAATCATATGCTCTATAGAGGGCCTTGAATAGTCTTTTAGTTGGATTGACAATGGATGCTAGTGTTTTCTATACGATTTTGTTTGTGGAAGGTATTTAGTAAGGGTTAAAATGGATCTCGACATAATTGATGTCAAGTGGCCATGATTTGTAAACTTTCTGACAACACAAAAATGATGATGGAACACAACCAAGTGTAAGGGACGTAGGAATTAGCATCAGGGTTCTAAGTGTTTTTGACCAAGGCGTATCATCAAGGAGTGTCAACTGTGTATACTGAAGTTTTTATTTTTCAATTGTGTGCTTACCACATTATAGTGTAGAGCGAAGTATTTTTTTCTATATGACTGGATGTTGTTTTGTTGTTTTGTTTGGTCCAACTGTCGGTTTGAGACCACCGTTCAAAACTCTCTTAAACGTGTTTGAATGAACGAGGTAATTTTCAAAACGATGTGTACCCCCATCCATTTTGATGATGTTGATTGTGGGACATATCTGAGAATACCTGTGTGTCAAGTAGTTTCGAAAAAATTGATCATTCTTCGATACATTACGGTGAGAATTTTCTTGCAGATGTGCTTGCGTTCTTGTGATGAAGTGGTAGGTTGTTTGTAATTGCACCGTTTAAAATACCGAACGGTCATCAGTGTCGGGCTGTTTTTGCTTCTATTCGGATAAACAAAATGTCAGGGTGGTCATCAAAAAGTTAGTGTAATGTTTGGTTGGAAATAAAGTGTGTTTGGTGTATGATGATATATTCTCGACCAAAGTTTTAGCATTTGTTCCATGTTAAGGGGGGACAGAGGAGAAGAAGAATTTATAATAATTTGATTGTCACGATTCACAAGAAAATTCGTTGGTGTGGGAGTGTAATTTTTCAATTTTTAGTTCTGTTGATAAACATTTTCAATTTTCATACTGTGGAATGTCGTGCCAGGTTCTCTCCGTGAGAAAGACAGAGAGGACGATGAAGTAAATTCGATTTTCCAGTAAAATCACATACACAACAACCACGCGCGTTTAATCTTTTTGGTAACGATGAAATACAAAGATGAAATGAAAAAAGGGTCTTTTGTACTTTAAGAGAATTCCAGCCACACCTGTGCAAGAGTCTGAAAGCAATCATGTGGCCGTATTGTGTTGACACATTTTGAGAAATTAGAAAATTTCTTAATGCGAAAATAATGATAATGCATTTCTTTAATTGTGCGTTATGTATACGAGTTGATTGCCCTATCAATTTGATGAGTTATGTTATTTATTGTCTAATTAAGGTGGATATTCTTTAACTGTGTAGTTTCTTTGGTGATTTAGTATATGCCAAGAGGAGATGGCAAGCTGATGTGTGGTGTGTGTGGTGAACAATTTTCCCAAATTTCATCAGGTTTATTCAACATTATATTGTGTGCTTCTTGAAAGTTTCTTCTTTTTTGCAAAAGAGATTTTTAAGAGATTTCATCTTTTTGTGTCTACATAATCTTGTTTTAAGTTATTCTGCAAAAACAAATTTGTATTTTTTTAAATACCGGATTTCCATTTTTCGTAACAATCGGAATACAATCTAAAACTTGGAATTCCACAACATCATGTCTTGTGGGTTGCAATTTATATTTTACTTTCCATATAACTTACAATTATTTATATTTTTGATTTTTGATGAGGACTTTAAGCAATTCTTGAATTATTTGCTGGGAGAAGCAGTTCAATTTTATTAGGTTCTATAAATCATCTTTATATCATTGACCGATAACCATTCGTTTCTTTTTTGCTTGTTATGGTTGAATCTTGACTTTTTTGCATAGAGATTCCAACACTCTTAACCAATTGAAAAAAATCAAGCTTCTATTAATGTTTTTATTCCACTCGTGAAACACATCCACGTGAAGAAACCAGTCGCATTAGAAATGTAATGGTTTCTACATTCATGACTTTAATATTCCTCTCAACGCGAGATTTCTTATTTTGCAGACACTACAACGAATTGACGCACGATGACACAAAGAAATTGACACCCTTTTTGCATGCCCATGTTAATTACTATTCAATCATTAGTACAGAAACGAGCTTCCTAGAGTAAACATTCTTACGTTCTAACAACATTCTACCAATGTCCATAACAACATGTGAATAACGGGTTGAATTTTTCACATACATCAGTTTCGGTGCAGCAGTATTCATGAATTCTTTACAACAGTGACTATCAAATGATTGTATAGACAATGATATCAAAAACAACGTTCATTTATCCCCACCTCTTCAATAACAAACTGTCGAGGCTTGTCGATTTTTTCAGTCTGCACTCCATTTTTGAGAGCAAGATTTGGTTCTTGTGAGGAAGGAATGTGTTTCCATGGACGGGAAATTTTGTTGGCCCGTTACTTAATTTCATTGAACGAGTCTCGTAATGTGCTAGCCAAACTCACTTAAAGTCTTTTTACGTTGCCACTCAAGTAGTTTCATTGTATGGAAAACTAATATAGGTATGTTTAGCATGAGTGGTGAGCATTCTTTGGTTGTCTCAATGTATGGTTGTTGTTCAACTTTCGAATTGCCCCAGCTTGGTCTGGAGAAGGTTAATTTGCCTGTTGTTGATTTTTCTTTAGACAGTCAAACTCTCTTAAAAGGGTACTTGCATATTAAGTAAGACTCCCTGGATTTCACAGACAATTTGACAGACTTTCTTAAAACCATGTATGCAAGTTTTTCTCCGTGAGGGATTTTGCGTATGGTTTTAGTAATATTGTACTATTGGAAATTTAGGAGGTTTTATTGATTGATTTCAATTTTTTTCGTACTTTTTATATACTACTGTCGTCTTAATTATATACAGGTCTTAAGTCATATTATCCGAAAAGAAGCTTATCATGATTCGCCATCAAATTCAATTAAAATATCGTGGGCTTACTTATTCAACTTTCAATCTTATTAATAATCCCATTTTTCTAATTTCTTTTTAAATGGAGATTGAAAAAGTTTTATACACTATTAAAAATCCTTTCTAATGACTGTGACTCTTCGCTAGCCTAATCGCCTTTTGAATGTGAAAACAACGTTATAAGAATCCGACTTCAAAAGTTTAGTTTGAATATGAGTGCTGGTTATTACTGTTACACTATTCTTGCCTCGATTAGTCAAACGTCACTACAAAGTCATCCCAATCTTTGTAATAATAACCACTTCAAATTAATTATCGAAAAAATTGAATTTTTCCTGTCCTTATTTTGGTGTGATAATGGAGGGTCATTAAAAAGGAGCTATTCAAACTAACATGTCTTTAATTGCTGACTATGAAGATAAACGATGTTGTCCCTACAGTTTCTTTTCTTTGATGTTTATTTTGGTTCGAAAGTTACACAATCGTCTTACTTTTTACTGTTAAAAAAAGTGTGCTTCGCCAGGGTTTTATGTTTTCCCCCTAATCCTTTTCCCAAAAAACTTGACGTTGTGTCTAACAGTTTTAACCACATGGGCCACACATAACACAGTCAAGACAAGTTCGCTCACACGTTTTGTTAGTTTTTCTAGTGTCGCTGATGTTTAGCCCATGTCACCATATTTTATTTTTACATCCTTCAAAAAATAAAGACACTTGCAAGAGGAACAGGAAAAAGGTTGATGCCACTAGCCTGGATCCTCTGCGAGTATATCCCGTTACGCAATTTTTAAGAGAGGGAAAGAATTTATTTCAGCAAATTATATTTTTAGTAAAAACTGTCGAAGAGAGCAATTTTTTTAAACAGTGTCTCATTTTTATTTCTTTTTGAATGGAAATCTTCCACAGGATGTTGAGGTAATTGAATAATGAGGCTAGCCTCTTATCCATTAATACCACAAGTTTCCGCTCATCTAGTTTAATATATTCCTACGAACGTTCATTAAACGTACGTTGTAACGTATTTCCTGGGATCCTCATCAGGTAATATGTAAACTTTTCACATTTTGTTTGTGTACAAGTAAACAATAAGCCTTATTACACAAAAATTTTGTAAACGGAATCTTTGGCGTGTTGTTGTGGTGGTGTATTTGCTGTGAACGTATATTGTGGAATGGGTTTGGAGTTCAGCAAATGTAAAAGTTTTCTTGTTTTACCTGCATGTACTATATGCAGGAGACTTTTGACAAATGAACTCTTTTACAGTTAGAAAAATACACAAGACTTTATTATTGGAAATTTCCCAATCTTTAACAGGCTACATTGATTCGAGATTTAAAGTGAGGAAACTAAGATTTTATCGTGTATGGATATTCCACTGATCACGCGGTGCTGTAGCAGTTGGTTGATGAAATTTTGTCTCTTTAGCGCAATCTATTTTAGTTAATGTGAGCTCCATGCAGCCAGTCATCTGACAAATAGTTTATTTTGTTAGCGAGAGAGTTCATAAAATTTTATATTAGTGATTCCTGTTTGTCTATTAATGCAGTTGAATGTATGTTCTACAGACGTCCTTAGTCCTGAGAATGAAGTTCCATGTACGTTGATGGGACACCAGGGTACTTTTGTTTACCTCTCAATGTCGCATGTAAACAACAATTGTGACGGCCTCGCTTTTGGGACTTAGGTAAATGAATTCTATGAAAACAAACTAACTGTGTTTTCTTGAGATTTGTTCTTTACCACTGTTCTGTTAGCTTTTTATTTTAAGTTTTTTTTTTCGTAAGCCTTTGGATCTTTGTATATGGTTGTTCTGAATTCAACGGATGAAAGAGTAGTAGTGACTGTCACATTTGTCACTGGTGGTGTCCATAGCTCTATTGTCAGTTATGATGACAGTGACGATGATGATGATTTCTTTATGATTAGGTCTCAGGAGAGATGTTCGTATTTTCTCAATTTCTAGCCAATTAGTTTTTAACGAGCTTAAGAAAAGTATACAAATGCATTTGGCAATGATGTCATACCCCGACTGCCATTTATAATTATGTTTTTTATTGTTTTTTTGTGAGTTTTAAATAAGAATAAGAAGAATTAATTATTTTTTGTGTTTTAAATCTGTAATAGTATGTTTCTTTGGCAGGAAATGATGAACCTATCTTGCCTTTTTTTTTCATTTTTATGTTAGTTTAACGATAGTTGATTTTAATCTCATAATACTATAAATATTATGATTGCCCTCTCACGGGTATCAATGCTTTTGCAATTGTAAATTAATTTGCATATCTCATTTTAAGAGTAACCTCCTCTCTTTATTTTTTATGTTAACAATTTCAATTCAACTTTACACGAAGCCAAGTTTGAACTTTAGAAACTGTTTTATTATCTGAAGAATCATAAGTGTTCCGCGTATCATCGTCATGTATGTTCAAAAATGACTCTTTCTAGTGACCTTTCAATCATGTGGAACGCCTATGATTTTTTGATGCGAATACATTGTTGACTTGTCTCGTTTTGTGTGATTGTGTAAAAAGATTTCGAAATAGTGAGTCCTGAATCCTTTTGTTGTTTTTGAAGTCATCTTTAAAGTTTGACCTAACCTTCTTCTGTTTGAGGGACTATTATTGTCAAATTATCACAATATTGGCATTATTATATACTATATCAATCATTTTGAAATATGTGAGACATACAGTACTCACTATGGGTTATCATGTTATCTGGAAATTCTATTTGAGAAAACTTCAAAAAATTACCATTTTACTTTAAAAAAAATTTTTTACCACTTTTGATCCCCGTCCTAAGATTTTTAAGGGGAAGGATGGAATGAAATCGACAAAGTTACTTTCAAATAAGTGATTATGTTTCGTTTCCTAAAAACCTCAAAAATCTCGGTTAGTCGAATCATCAATATTTAGAGTATTTACTGAAATATTTTAAAACTTGAATTCAATCTTAAACAGTATAGTACTGGTTCATGAAACGTTCTTTGTACATTATTAAAAATTTATAACGTCGTAAATACATCAAAAAATCGCTGCGACGCCCTTGTTTACAGTTGGGTAAAGAGAAGACCTTTATAGTGATAATACTGTTAAAAATAGGAAAAATGACTACATCATAATAAAAATGTTCTTTATTTTAAATTTTTGTTGTATTTTCCCAAATATAAAAAAAGTACGAGGCTTTTTTATTGGATGATGACCAAGAATCTTATTGTGAACAAAATGGTTGTTTAATATTTATTCCTTTTACATTTTACTATTTCACTATTCTCACAAGGGTTTTCTATTTTGTTGTCCTAGAATACATTTTTAAGTTTGTTTGTAGAATTTGTATAGGTAGACTTAGTCAAAAGAATTAACTATGAAATGACTTTGTCAATGCTTGAATGGTGCTCGTTATAAACTTTCGTCTTGACGTACGCTTGGAATCCAATTTTATTTTCTCGCGGCTTAAACCTTTCCATAGACACAAATTAATGGCTAGGTAATGATGTACAATACGAGTGAATTTGCTATGTCGGTGTTAATTAATCATATGCTCTATAGAGGGCCTTGAATAGTCTTTTAGTTGGATTGACAATGGATGCTAGTGTTTTCTATACGATTTTGTTTGTGGAAGGTATTTAGTAAGGGTTAAAATGGATCTCGACATAATTGATGTCAAGTGGCCATGATTTGTAAACTTTCTGACAACACAAAAATGATGATGGAACACAACCAAGTGTAAGGGACGTAGGAATTAGCATCAGGGTTCTAAGTGTTTTTGACCAAGGCGTATCATCAAGGAGTGTCAACTGTGTATACTGAAGTTTTTATTTTTCAATTGTGTGCTTACCACATTATAGTGTAGAGCGAAGTATTTTTTTCTATATGACTGGATGTTGTTTTGTTGTTTTGTTTGGTCCAACTGTCGGTTTGAGACCACCGTTCAAAACTCTCTTAAACGTGTTTGAATGAACGAGGTAATTTTCAAAACGATGTGTACCCCCATCCATTTTGATGATGTTGATTGTGGGACATATCTGAGAATACCTGTGTGTCAAGTAGTTTCGAAAAAATTGATCATTCTTCGATACATTACGGTGAGAATTTTCTTGCAGATGTGCTTGCGTTCTTGTGATGAAGTGGTAGGTTGTTTGTAATTGCACCGTTTAAAATACCGAACGGTCATCAGTGTCGGGCTGTTTTTGCTTCTATTCGGATAAACAAAATGTCAGGGTGGTCATCAAAAAGTTAGTGTAATGTTTGGTTGGAAATAAAGTGTGTTTGGTGTATGATGATATATTCTCGACCAAAGTTTTAGCATTTGTTCCATGTTAAGGGGGGACAGAGGAGAAGAAGAATTTATAATAATTTGATTGTCACGATTCACAAGAAAATTCGTTGGTGTGGGAGTGTAATTTTTCAATTTTTAGTTCTGTTGATAAACATTTTCAATTTTCATACTGTGGAATGTCGTGCCAGGTTCTCTCCGTGAGAAAGACAGAGAGGACGATGAAGTAAATTCGATTTTCCAGTAAAATCACATACACAACAACCACGCGCGTTTAATCTTTTTGGTAACGATGAAATACAAAGATGAAATGAAAAAAGGGTCTTTTGTACTTTAAGAGAATTCCAGCCACACCTGTGCAAGAGTCTGAAAGCAATCATGTGGCCGTATTGTGTTGACACATTTTGAGAAATTAGAAAATTTCTTAATGCGAAAATAATGATAATGCATTTCTTTAATTGTGCGTTATGTATACGAGTTGATTGCCCTATCAATTTGATGAGTTATGTTATTTATTGTCTAATTAAGGTGGATATTCTTTAACTGTGTAGTTTCTTTGGTGATTTAGTATATGCCAAGAGGAGATGGCAAGCTGATGTGTGGTGTGTGTGGTGAACAATTTTCCCAAATTTCATCAGGTTTATTCAACATTATATTGTGTGCTTCTTGAAAGTTTCTTCTTTTTTGCAAAAGAGATTTTTAAGAGATTTCATCTTTTTGTGTCTACATAATCTTGTTTTAAGTTATTCTGCAAAAACAAATTTGTATTTTTTTAAATACCGGATTTCCATTTTTCGTAACAATCGGAATACAATCTAAAACTTGGAATTCCACAACATCATGTCTTGTGGGTTGCAATTTATATTTTACTTTCCATATAACTTACAATTATTTATATTTTTGATTTTTGATGAGGACTTTAAGCAATTCTTGAATTATTTGCTGGGAGAAGCAGTTCAATTTTATTAGGTTCTATAAATCATCTTTATATCATTGACCGATAACCATTCGTTTCTTTTTTGCTTGTTATGGTTGAATCTTGACTTTTTTGCATAGAGATTCCAACACTCTTAACCAATTGAAAAAAATCAAGCTTCTATTAATGTTTTTATTCCACTCGTGAAACACATCCACGTGAAGAAACCAGTCGCATTAGAAATGTAATGGTTTCTACATTCATGACTTTAATATTCCTCTCAACGCGAGATTTCTTATTTTGCAGACACTACAACGAATTGACGCACGATGACACAAAGAAATTGACACCCTTTTTGCATGCCCATGTTAATTACTATTCAATCATTAGTACAGAAACGAGCTTCCTAGAGTAAACATTCTTACGTTCTAACAACATTCTACCAATGTCCATAACAACATGTGAATAACGGGTTGAATTTTTCACATACATCAGTTTCGGTGCAGCAGTATTCATGAATTCTTTACAACAGTGACTATCAAATGATTGTATAGACAATGATATCAAAAACAACGTTCATTTATCCCCACCTCTTCAATAACAAACTGTCGAGGCTTGTCGATTTTTTCAGTCTGCACTCCATTTTTGAGAGCAAGATTTGGTTCTTGTGAGGAAGGAATGTGTTTCCATGGACGGGAAATTTTGTTGGCCCGTTACTTAATTTCATTGAACGAGTCTCGTAATGTGCTAGCCAAACTCACTTAAAGTCTTTTTACGTTGCCACTCAAGTAGTTTCATTGTATGGAAAACTAATATAGGTATGTTTAGCATGAGTGGTGAGCATTCTTTGGTTGTCTCAATGTATGGTTGTTGTTCAACTTTCGAATTGCCCCAGCTTGGTCTGGAGAAGGTTAATTTGCCTGTTGTTGATTTTTCTTTAGACAGTCAAACTCTCTTAAAAGGGTACTTGCATATTAAGTAAGACTCCCTGGATTTCACAGACAATTTGACAGACTTTCTTAAAACCATGTATGCAAGTTTTTCTCCGTGAGGGATTTTGCGTATGGTTTTAGTAATATTGTACTATTGGAAATTTAGGAGGTTTTATTGATTGATTTCAATTTTTTTCGTACTTTTTATATACTACTGTCGTCTTAATTATATACAGGTCTTAAGTCATATTATCCGAAAAGAAGCTTATCATGATTCGCCATCAAATTCAATTAAAATATCGTGGGCTTACTTATTCAACTTTCAATCTTATTAATAATCCCATTTTTCTAATTTCTTTTTAAATGGAGATTGAAAAAGTTTTATACACTATTAAAAATCCTTTCTAATGACTGTGACTCTTCGCTAGCCTAATCGCCTTTTGAATGTGAAAACAACGTTATAAGAATCCGACTTCAAAAGTTTAGTTTGAATATGAGTGCTGGTTATTACTGTTACACTATTCTTGCCTCGATTAGTCAAACGTCACTACAAAGTCATCCCAATCTTTGTAATAATAACCACTTCAAATTAATTATCGAAAAAATTGAATTTTTCCTGTCCTTATTTTGGTGTGATAATGGAGGGTCATTAAAAAGGAGCTATTCAAACTAACATGTCTTTAATTGCTGACTATGAAGATAAACGATGTTGTCCCTACAGTTTCTTTTCTTTGATGTTTATTTTGGTTCGAAAGTTACACAATCGTCTTACTTTTTACTGTTAAAAAAAGTGTGCTTCGCCAGGGTTTTATGTTTTCCCCCTAATCCTTTTCCCAAAAAACTTGACGTTGTGTCTAACAGTTTTAACCACATGGGCCACACATAACACAGTCAAGACAAGTTCGCTCACACGTTTTGTTAGTTTTTCTAGTGTCGCTGATGTTTAGCCCATGTCACCATATTTTATTTTTACATCCTTCAAAAAATAAAGACACTTGCAAGAGGAACAGGAAAAAGGTTGATGCCACTAGCCTGGATCCTCTGCGAGTATATCCCGTTACGCAATTTTTAAGAGAGGGAAAGAATTTATTTCAGCAAATTATATTTTTAGTAAAAACTGTCGAAGAGAGCAATTTTTTTAAACAGTGTCTCATTTTTATTTCTTTTTGAATGGAAATCTTCCACAGGATGTTGAGGTAATTGAATAATGAGGCTAGCCTCTTATCCATTAATACCACAAGTTTCCGCTCATCTAGTTTAATATATTCCTACGAACGTTCATTAAACGTACGTTGTAACGTATTTCCTGGGATCCTCATCAGGTAATATGTAAACTTTTCACATTTTGTTTGTGTACAAGTAAACAATAAGCCTTATTACACAAAAATTTTGTAAACGGAATCTTTGGCGTGTTGTTGTGGTGGTGTATTTGCTGTGAACGTATATTGTGGAATGGGTTTGGAGTTCAGCAAATGTAAAAGTTTTCTTGTTTTACCTGCATGTACTATATGCAGGAGACTTTTGACAAATGAACTCTTTTACAGTTAGAAAAATACACAAGACTTTATTATTGGAAATTTCCCAATCTTTAACAGGCTACATTGATTCGAGATTTAAAGTGAGGAAACTAAGATTTTATCGTGTATGGAATTCCACGATATGGCTTTAATATTTTGTAATGGCTTGTATGCCATTTGGTTTTTCAGCATTCTTTGAAAGAGTGTAGAGAGGTTAAGAAAATGAGTCCAATCGAATCGCAGTATAAACACAGTATGAGTTGAATACTTGATATACAATATTACAAAGATAATACATCTGCATGCCAAATTTATTTAATCCTCCTAAATGAAACATTCACTGTAGTATTTCTTATAAACTTTCTTATTTTCCAAACATCGTTTCAACGTCGTGTTCATGTTCTTATTGGCAATTACCACAATTACTAAACTACACCAGGTTTTTGGCACTCGCTGTAAAAATTTGAACAATTCCGCTAGAAAAAAAGGTTGGTAAAGTAATTTGATAGTGTTGTTCCATTATACTGTAGATTCTTTCGTAGTTTATTGATATAGGGTATCTGATTCAAGTTATGTCTGTAGCTCTTACGTCATTAAAACCCAATCCATGTGTAATCGTGATCAAGTGGATACCAGCGGAGAAAGAAAGTGCTCGGCTTGTTGTAATTAATTTCAGAGAGGGGGTAAAAAGTTGGCTTAAGTCTATTTTTGAGGTATTCTATTGTCATTTAACTGCCATTACTGACATTCATATGACGTTGTATACGTAACGTGTGTCGTGCGTCAAAGCGTTGCGGTCTACTTATTGGAACGTATGAAAAAGGAAAGTTCTCTCTGTGTACAACTTTATAAATCGCGTGAGCTGGAGTAAGGTGTAAAATTAATGGACTTTTGTTCGCGATTGTGTTGCATGATATACGGGGAATGGGGAGGAAACCTTTATTAAGTTATTGGACGCTGATGGTAAGTGATTAATAGAACACCTTTTAAAACATCCAATGTACATTCACAAGAGGCTTTCCCTGTTGGCTCCACTGTCCTACAAAAATAACCCAAAGGACGCAATTGCAGCCCGAAATCTAATAATTTTGTTATGGAAAGCTAATTTGATCGAGGAAAGACATTTGACATGTGCGATTCCCCTGTAGTTCATACATGCTGTGCAGTTATAAAAGAACATTCAACGCGCTTCATACATGTCCAAGAGAAATTATGAATGTTGAACTTTTTCTTATATATGATCATAAAACACAGGACATGTGGGGTAGGAAACACAAGCTTTTTGTGTGTTGTCGACTCGTCATTTTCTTAAAGGAGTCTTTTATGATGATGCGTCCTGATTGTGGATTATTTTACCTGGATAGTGTTGATGCGCGCAAGGTTGGCAGTATGACTGGATCGGAATCGTTCTTTTGAGAAACTCGGGAAATCGGGATTCACGGGAATTTGTTTGTATACACTCAGTGTAAATATATAATGAACTAGGTTGATAGAGCGGGCACATTTTTTTAGTATTTTTTCCTGTGTTCCTTCTATTTCAAGTTGGTGTTTTTGCCAAGATGAAAACCATTTCTTAAATATCTCTTAAGACTTGTTTGTTTTCTTAAAGGTCTCGTGAAAACATTTTTGAAGATTATTTTTAATAGGTCTCATACAGTCTTCCAGTGATTAGGGGTAGGCTAGCAGATTGAACTTTTGGCGGTGTTTCGTGTCAAGTCGTTGTGGGGATTTGTTATTATTGGGTCCCAGCAGGTACGCGACGTTATTTGAATATTAGCCAGACGTTATGGATGTTGACAGAACATTTAAATAACGTCGTCGTGTTTACGCTATCAAGTCGGTATGTATTGACTACTGTTACAGAAGCTTTCACGAGTGATTTAAAATCCTCAAGAGAAAAGCACATAAAGTTTGTCTTATCTTTTCGATTTATAAGAATATACTGTTTGCCTTCTTTGCTCTTTGGCTTACACCGAGAGAAACACAAGACCTAGACGACTTTAAGTAGGTAAATAACCAACTTTTGTACAAAACACAGCCAAAAGAATTCTCGCCTAATGTTTTGAGGCTTTTCCTTGTTAGCTTTCTATTTAAGTCTTATTAAGCCATTTTACTGGCGGTACGAAAGCTTTTGGAAAAGACGTCTTTATTTATGATTTGTTTAAGTTAGTGTAGACCTCTTCAAATATATTTGAGTCTCGCTCACTCGAGGTAAGACGGTTACCTCCATTATTGCATTACCTGAGTTACGACTAAACAATTTTCATGTTATTAAAAACCTTGTTTTTGTCTTTCATGCCTTGTTCATCACGTCTTTTGAGAATGCAATGATTGATCGTAAAAACGTACATACAACGTCAGAAAGATGAAAGATTTTTATTTTGTAATGATTTTTTTGATTTTTTTTTGAAGATCTCTTTATAAGCGGCAATGCTGATCACTTGTATATCGCATTTAAAATGATTTTCATCTCATCGCCGAACAAATTGGCTAGGGAATACTAAACATAATCACAGTTTTTGAAGAGGGGTCGGGTTTCTCTGTGCGGCGTCTCTATCTCGTGATTTTGTTTCAATTATGAGGGGCCTATGTTTTCTTTCTAGGTAAATTATGATATATACTTTGATACAAATAGCTCTTTGTAACATTGGTGTAGTGAACAGGTTGTTTCTTTGGAAGACTTTTTGTGCCGGATGGGTGCCAAGATTATTGGGTATGAAAAATGTAGTGACAAGAACGCCATTCTTTCTCGCAATGTCATTTCTGTGTGTGATGGCTCTTAACTTTGACATCCGTTCCGGACAAAGCTCCATTTACATGTAGATCTTTTTGACAGCATCAGGAAATGAATTAAGTAAACAGTAACAAAAAGGTGTTTATTGACCCACCGTTCAAATCTGAAATCATTCTTTAAATGTACAAATATATATATTTTTAATGAGGACAAATTTCTCTGGGTTTGCCTTGAATGTATTCTGCTAGCACATAGTCTTTCTTGTTCTCTTGATTTCTTGATGATGTAACAAGAGCTTAAAAAACCACCTTTTCAATGGGACTTTCTAATCCATGTGGTTAATCCTGTGAGATTCTGAATCAATCGGCCTGAGTAAGTTTCTTTTCACTTTTTTTTATAAAAATCTCTTCTAAACTGGTTTCATTTGTGCTTATAAACTGAACCTGTTCTAACTAATGTGGATTTATGTTGCATCAGTAAGATTTTTAATAATTTAGTTCAGCTTTCTTCAGTGATTCTAGCAGTCTTCATATTAGGAGCTAGTGAGATGTAATTATTTGGACAGCCACATATCCATATATTAAAAGAAGAAAACTTTTACGAATTAAGGGAAAATTATTATTAGTTCATACAAAGCTCTCGTAGATAGCTGGCGAATTAGGGAGTTTTTTTTGTTGTAACTTTAATTGCATCCATGTTATTATTCTAGTATAATTATTAAGCTACTAAAAGAAACTGAATGGCAAATCACAGTCCAAGCAAACTTGTTTCATTACAACTTTAAAAAGTGATCATTTGTGCTCAGTATCCATGGTGACCGTGATACTTAGCTTACTACGAGCTAATCGTTCAAAGGTTACTTACATAAATCAAAAGTGAAAATTTTTACATGCTTAACAACACACCAACAACCAACACGTACATAACACGTTCAACAAAATACACAAAAAAGACATACAACATACACGATGGTTTGTGAATGCTATCAAGGCTACACGACATGCTACAGTAGCAGCAGCAGTAGGACTCATAAATTTAGTAACTATCGAGGATTTTTGACGCCATTTTGGAGGACTTTCTTTACTTTCTACCTTTTGTTAGCTTCCACCGCCTACACGAATAAAGACTTTAATTATGGCGAGCGAATCAAACTGAGCTGTTTCTCGAAGGGTAGTAAAGAGATTCTGGTTGGACGAAATTTTGTTTGGTTCAAGGATGATAAAATATTGCAGGAGGTTGACGATAGAATACAGTTACGACGGGGTGGTTCTGTCCTACGTTTAAAAGATGCTACATCTAAAGATGTGGGCTTGTACGCATGCAAGGAAGTCAAAAAAGACCAATCCTACACAGAAATCATTGTGTACAGAGTATCATTTGGTAAGTTTGAAAAAGCCTTGAAATATGAACTACACTCCTGATATTATGGAGCTGTGGGTTAAATGCGTCCGACTCTTAAAACCTGCTGATGTCGATTCCACCACTGGTCGAAGTGTTAATTCCATACAACAATACTGTGTCTAGGAATAGATTTTCTGAAGAAAAATGTGCTTTTCCCCGACAGACCGAACTTGAAAATCATCTACAATTCTAACTTTTGGGGGTTTGACCAACTTAGAGAGTAAAAAAAGTGTTGACCTTGAAATTCCTTGATATTTGGGACTAGCTGATAGAGTATAGTATAGGTATTGAGCATATGAATTTTCAATTTTTTTTCATTGTAACATTTTAGACGAGGAGAAACAGAACCAAGATGTACTACGCTTTCTACGTGCCAGTAATATGCATCTTCAGTCACACGTCGTAATGCCGTCAGGTGACGAACTCAAACTTAACTGCGGGGCCATCGGAAAGCAACCCATCTCATACAGTTGGTACAAAGACGGGAAACTGTATCTGACCAGGCGGGTGGATTCATCGCTCGTGACAAACAAAGCCGAGTTGATTCTCAAAGATTTGGTACCGTCAGATTCGGCAACTTACACGTGTAAAGTACAGAACAATATGAGTACCATACAGCACAACTTTACGCTGACAGTTCAAGGTATGTTTAGCCTACTCAAATACCTTTCTGGAAACCATGTTTAGTTAAAGGAACATGCAATGTCGTAGAGTATCATAATTTTAGACTAGGTATGTTTGAAATGCGAGATAAACAACACTTCTTCTCCGACGTATGAAATAAAGAGCTCGAGAGAGAATGTTAATTGCTGTTGATTACTTATTGGCTATCAAGGGTTAAGTTTCAAAAACTAATAAGTGGCGTTTTGGCGGGCGGCTTGAAATACAACGCCCGCTGTCATTTTTAACGCCCACTATCATTTACTAAGGTGTTTGTCCAAGCATATTTTTAAGCCTCGTCTGAACAATTTCTCATGAGCAATTATTAAAGTATACTTTACAGTTTCCTTGAGGATATCACAACGATTAAACAAAACAAAAGCTAATGTATCCGGACCCTTTGCGTCTTTTCTATACCGTAAAAAAGCTACAAAAATAAATTTCCTGAATGTTACTTGAACGTTATGTTGGTATTAAAGTTGTCAAATGAATGTTAAGAAAACGTCAACGTTTTTATTTTTGTCAACGAACTTGTAAAAATTTATTTTCAACAGAGGCGACAGTATCGTTTTGTTTTGTATGAGTAAATGAGCGTGTACACGAAGAGATGATCTAAATATGATTTGAGAGATAAAAATAAAAGTGGCTTTTGTTGTTGTTGTTGATGTTTTTGTTGCTGTCACCATTTGTGTTTGTTTTGAGGGTTTTCGTTGAGAATAACCAGCCTGATCATAAAGATGTTACCATTGAGTAAAGTTTTTGTATTTCTGATGCTTTTTGGTTTCGCTCTTTCTACTGAGAACAACGGATGGCCAACAAGAAAGCTAACGAGACGTAAGGATGGTAGTTTACTGTACCTTTCGAGCCGAGACCAAACATGACCTAGGTTAACTTTACTATTTTTCACGTTCCTATCCTTAAAATCTCCTTCCCTTTCTTATAGAAAAGACGAGGACCAGCCCATACCTTGAGAAAGGTGAAATTAAAAACAAGACGGTGGGTGTTGGTTCGAATGCCACCATTCCATGTTACGAACTTATCAGCGGAACACTACCTGATTTCCGTTGGCTGCGATGGGAAAACAAAGTCAACAGAACAGTGCTCAACATTATCGCGTCGGGTACAAGTCGCTTCAACACGTCAGTAGTAGAAGTTTTGGAGGCCGATCGTTACAAGCAGGTGTCCAAGAAATCTCACCGCTCCAACGACCAGAACCCACTCTATGGTGTTGAGCTGGTCTTGACGAATGTTACCTTGGCGGATTCTGGTTTTTATACTTGTCTGGTGACAAATCACATTGGGCATGATTATAAGACAATGTACCTGACAGTCAAATATGCTAGTGAGTACCTGGAAGGTTTTCCTCTTTCAAACTCCTCAAATGAAAGCTGAGCCGAGCGGTTAAGATACTAGGCGTGTACCTGCTACCCAGAAGCTCCTCTCGTTGCTTATTTGCATAGGTTTTGTTGCAGGTGTTTGTTTCATTGATAAAAGTCTACTTATTACTAAAGAGGCTACCCTGGGTAAAAATGCGTCGACGATGATAAAGTACTTACACAAATTAGGAAAGTAGTATTCGAGCAAGAATCTAACTATCAATTTGCTTCAATTTTTCAGATACTCCTGGAGTAATCGAAGGGAGAGTGCAGAGACCAACTACATCAAGCAACGATAAAATGATGATCATCATAGCAGTACTAGGAATACTAGTCTTCGTATCCTTACTTGTTCTCGTCTGGTTATTCTTCAAATCGTACTACAAGAATAAGAAAGGCGGCAGTAAAAATGAAACACCGTTGGCTGACCTAAAGATTATCAACATTGATCCACCAGATAAGAGCGCTCGCTCTCTTAGATTGAGGAACTTTTCGAGTGGAGGCTCGGGGGCCATGATACCACTTTTGAACGGCGGCAGTGTTAGGAGTAATTCAGATTCAAGAGCCATGTACGGAGATTTAGATGGTAGGTGGATTTTTCATTATTTCCTCACATAGTTGGTGATAATTCATCATCCAGCTCTCTCTATTACTAATACAATCTTGGCCTCTTCTTTTTCATCTTCGATCAAAAGTGGGACACCTTGTAATATTTTTCTTTATTTACTTTTAGACGTTTTTGAAATCCCATATGACCCAGACTGGGAAGTGGACAGAAATTTGTTCGTTATAACTGAGACACTCGGAGAAGGAGCTTTTGGTGTTGTGGTGAAGGCTAACGCTTCGGGTTTGGAACGATGTGATGCGGTTCACCCTACAGTCGCCATCAAAATGTTAAAAGGTTAGCTATAAGGTCTTGTTAGTTATCGAAGAATTTCTATTTCGATCAGTTAATTTTGAATCGTTGTTATGTTTTTAGCTTAGTTAATTTAAGCTTGCTTCCTTCGGCGGATTACGAAAAATTGATCTTGTTCTCCAAAGTTGATGAAAGCGTTTTCGTATCGTACTGTCAATGATATAATGCTTTAAGGCTATATTGATCTCTGTGCACGAAACATTTTTAACACAACATAAAAAGTAACTTTGAAGCGGCTTAAACAACAATTAAAGTCGATTGCTTTATCCTTGCGCGTTATGTGCGGTTATCAGGGGCCCGTGTTTTAAGAATCAATAATTTTTTAACAAAGAAATTGAATCATTCAAAATTGATACATCGCGTCAATTAACTGTCATGATTTTTTTCTTTTTTCTATTATATCCCGACCATGCCATGCCAAGTAAAAACTGAGCCAATTAAAATTTTATCTTTTCATTATCATGCTTTCGGAAGTTGGAAATTTATTACTGAAAACAAAAGTGGATCACCTTCACTAAATGACTGGGCGGAAATTTGCCACCCTTGTAGTTGATGAGTTGACAAAAATGTCACGTTTTATTATAAGAAAATTGGTCATTATTTTCTCCTAGATATTTTGGCACTTTAATTGGTTCGTATTTTAGGAATTTTGTTTGGACAGCATCTTTGCTCTTTGCTAAGTTATATTGGCAGATATATAAAAGAATAAAAAGTCTATAGAAGAAATAGGAAAAAATATTCCAAAATGTAACTATCAAAATTGTAAAAAGAAACAAAACCCACCCGCGCTACTGGTAAACCGCTTAAACGGGAACAACTGCTCGCTTAAACCTGTACACGATAGCGGTGCGCATTGTGTTCTTACTGTAACAAGCTTTGCAAATTTCCTTTCTTTTCTTCTCGTAGCGGATGCAACGGAAAACGAATTAATGGATTTACTCTCTGAAATGGATACTATGAAACATATTGGACGTCATAAGAATATCATTAATTTCCTTGGTTGTTGTACACAATGTGGTAAGTGTGGCCATTCTTTTGATTTGCTTTCTGGATACAATCTCGCCAAAAATAACTTTTTGGTCTATGTCGGTTGGCCGATGTTAGTCCGAATGAAAAATTTGAAAAAAATTGATTTACTCGGATTTTTTCGGACCATTGATAACTGATCCAAACTATTATAACCTAAACACCATTCTTTAGTATAAATTATATAACATTTTCCTTTTTTTTCTATAGACCCCGTTTATGTTATTGTTGAATTTGCACCGAACGGTAACTTACGACAATTCTTACGATCGAAGCGACCTCCTCCTTCGGACAGCGATGTCCGCATGGATCCTCTCCTGTCCGTCAAAGACATGGTTTCATTTTCTCGGCAAATTGCCAAAGGAATGGATTATCTAGCTTCGAGAAAGGTATGTCAGAAGATCATTGATTATTTACTTTCTTAGCTAATCGCTTTGTTTATTATCGGAAAAATCGGGAAATCGGGATTCACCAGAATTTCTTATTGGTAATAAACTTATAAGAAACTGGAAAATTAAAGACTGGTACAAAGACATTCTTTGTTATAAATGATCTTATTTCAATATTTTAGTGTATACATCGTGATTTGGCGGCCCGAAACATTTTAGTAGGAAAAGATTACGTCATGAAGATTGCCGACTTTGGTCTTGCCAGAAGTGTCCATGAAGTTGATTACTACCGGAAAACCACCGATGTAAGTTTTCTCATAATTGTTTCGTATTCCTCAAAAAAAAAATTGTGCGAGGAGACAATTTTTCGATCTAAAAAAAATTTTACTTAAGAAGGGCTTAGCATTAAATCAAAACAAGCGTACAAGGGTGTCGAAACATTTTGGTTCACATCCGTTTTCCTTACCAATGTCAAGACCGTCGTTAAGATTTCTAAACACAAACTGTCTACATCTATTTGTGGTAGATTAGTAAACTGGTTCTGTCCTTTCGGAAAAATTGGGAATTCTTTATGATAGACTCAAACTTATAAAAAAAATAAAAAAAAGGAAAGTTCTACTCTATTTGTGGTTTAAAATCGATGAGTAAATGAGAAGTCTAGTTCTAGGCTAACAGTTTTCCAGCAAACTATCATTCCTAATCCAACTACTTTCATATTTAGGGTCGACTACCTGTTAAATGGCTTGCCATAGAAGCACTATTTGATCGTGTGTACACGACGCAATCAGATGTGTGGGCGTTTGGAGTGTTACTGTGGGAAATTTTCACACTGGGTGGCTCTCCATATCCTGGCATCCCTGTCGAGAGACTGTTTGATTTGTTAAAATCTGGATATCGAATGGAAAAACCACAAGTCTGTCCTAAAGAAACGTAAGTCACTTTATTTGGGTTTTTTAATCGCTCGGACGTTTTCTCAACCGCGCGTATCCCTTGGTAGACTAGAAAATGTCTCTAGCAATAGTGCTGAACACCTGACAAAATTATTGATTCAATAATCATTATTTATTTTGGTGTGCGACCTCTAAGAAGGGCATTTCCGAGTGTCACTAAAATTATTTATCGCTTACGCCATTATGAGAATTACGTCTGGTAGTTGCGTGTCTTCACACATAGTTTAGGGTAAATCTAATAAATATATTGGCAAACGATCTTTTGAACCTCAGCATGTCTTTAACCCTCTCTAATTCTTCTCTTATTATTATCGTGTTTTAAAAGGAGGCGGGAAATTTCCGGTTCTGTCTTTTTGATTACTGTTTAACCTAATTAACTGCCCAAAAAAAGTTAACAATGTCCAAAATTTGAACCTACAGAGTGTCCACAGATGATTTACACGCTATGTAAATTTGATCAATTTGAAACTACGCCAACTTTATAATGAATGACGGTAGTACTTTGGTATTGTATGTATCTCCTGACCATCAATTCCTCATTTATCTACATTCACGCAGTGCTAAGCATTCACGGGCTCTCTGACGGCAAAAAAAATTTAACATCTCTTTAAGGAATAAAATAACATTCTTCCCTTGTCCCTGTTTATCATTCAAACTCGTGTTCTAATTTTCATCAACTTACATAAACAGGCAAAATAAACTTTGTAGCTAATCCTTCTTTTCCTTCTTTTTTAACAGATATGAAATCATGGTCAAATGCTGGTATGAGAATCCAACACATCGGCCAAGTTTTGCTGACTTGATGGTAGAGCTCGAATTACTCTTAGAAGAGTTAACCAGTCAGGTATGTAGTATACATTTCGCGTACATAGAAATAAACCATTTATTCAAAATATAATTTTATTTCTGACAAATGAATCTTTTTCCAAAGCAACATCTGATGATGCCTTTTAGTAGTTCGCAAATATAAAGCTTCAAAAAAATGATCAAGCGGTGTATCAAACTTTTTTGCCCACATAAACATGTAAATATTTCTTGAATATTTTAATTTTCAACGCCTTGATTTTCTTTTGCAGGATTACCTCCTTGTCCGTTCACCATCAACGAAATCGGTTGACAGTGACGACCAGAGTGACGGTGTTGACATTGACGAAGAGATTGACGAGAAATGTTCCGACAACTCTTCACTCATTGAAGACGAAGAGGAGAGTGCCCCTTTCCCTTACACCGAAGATTTACAACAACACTTCCATCCAGTTTGAGAAAAATCGGGATGACGGATTTCAAAAGAGGAATATTTGGAATGAGAGATTCCAGATTCGGGATTTAGCCGTAATGAGCAAAACAGTGGTTGAAAGCGACCAGTAAGAGACTGGTGACTAACGAAATGTTACTTCCGTATTGACGAAGTCGCCACCGTAATGTCGCAACGGGAGTTGCGTTTTGTACATAAGAAAAATGTAAATAAGATGTTCATAGAAAATGACGTTTTAATGGAAAACATGCGAGTAAACATACTGAAGTGTCTTTGGAAGACAAGACCAGAAATCAATTTAGCCTTAAATAGAATGTTTGGGCATTACGCGAAGTTATTTTTTCCGTTGACGACCAAAAAATTAACTTTGATAGTTTTTTTTATACTGAAGAAGAATTACTTATTTTTAAAGGTAGAATGTTCATATACATTTTAAAACTGTATCCATAGTGTAACATATAATTCACAGAGAAAAGGGCTAGTGTACTGGGGACAGTGTCACGTGACAATTTTATTCCCACTCTGTCCAATCTGTGTCTTTTTTAATTTATGTCCAGCTAAGCTGTTTGTAGTGGTATATAAAAGAAGGTGGAAACCAGTCTGATGATCCTTTGTTATAAAACGGTGCACGGTTTCTACGCGTAGTAAGGCACTGCTTAATTTCATGACTTTCATTTCTCCTAACTGAATAAACTCTTAAGTTGAGGACGACTGACTTTCTTGAGGATAAGCTTTGTTCCTCCGCTTCTATTTCTTTCAAAAAGGGTCTTGCTATTAATTTTTTTAGAAATATTTTTTATGTTTTCAATAAAATTTACTACTTATTTTTTAGTAAATGTTTTTTTTTGTTTTTTTTTCGTGTAGATTTTTTTTAAATCTATGATAATTTTTTCCGCTACTACAGTGCAATTACAGCGTGTCTGCCAAAAGGAAAATGGGGCAACTTTTTAGGTAACCGTTATTGAATTACTTGGGCTCCTTTTACTTTTGGCCAACACGCTGTACTTCTTGACAAAATTAAAATAATACAGATGAAATATAAAGAAAAATAAATCTAAGCTAAATATCTGTTTTCCAATTGTTCTCCTTACCGTACGGTAAATCCATATTCCCCGAATCCGTTGGAGTGACTCTTAAAAATCACACTCCAGATCCTAACCAGAATGGGTGCAATGTCATGCACTTGAAAATAAATCTGCTTAAATTTCAAAGTTTTAAATTTTAAAGGATGTATGCGTAGATTTCTTATTCATAAAGAAATTATATTTTTTAGGGAGAAGGACTTTCTTTTGTCAGAAAAAGATGAAATAACAAATATATATACAAAAGATTTAGAGAAATATACAAGAAATGCGCTGAATGCAGGCTGCGCAACATTTTCTATCGCTCCAACTGTGGTATTTTACTGTGGACATCAACGGCCCGTGATATCGCTATACGGATCGGAAATCGGAATATCGGATTCAACATTCAATTTTAGATCCTTAAACCGGTCGATAACCGGGCTATCATACGCGGAAATCACAACCCATTTGTTTCCGATTTTAGATTTGGCAACCCCGAGTCCGAATTCATTATCGGATTTCCACATCATCTGCGCAAAGTCCATATTTTTCGAGGTCATTTGCGGACTACGGAAATCGTAGAATCTAGCCTCGCTTGCCCAAATATCAGGTGCTTCTTTTCCAACATTAGGAGTGTTAATGTCAACCAAGGCTATATTATGCCCGGGTTCTTTGAATTTACTTATTGTTCTCTCGCTTAAGTCTGTTTTTTCCGCCAGAGTTTCGGCTATTTTTTGAGCTTTATCGGAAAGCCTGTCAGACCAGTGTATGCTATTGGCGTGAAATCTTTTACGTTGAAGGTTTGTCTCGAAGATTGCTGCGTCTTTGACTTCATTGTAATCGGGGTACTGCATATTGTTATCATCTGAAAGGAATAGGTTATCGAGACAGGTTAATTCGGAGACATAATAATGCAAAACACCTTAACGAATTTCTTACTCCTGGTAGAAGTTAATAAAACTGTAAAGGTTGCTGCTGTATATTCGTTGCGACACTTCAGAAGAAGAAAACACTCCCCCCATTCATTGAAAATTTCCATAAATTTTAGCCTTCTCAAGGATTTTGTCCCAAAGATGAAGAAGTGTTATTGAGGAATCTACAAAATTTAGTAACGAGAGGTCACCACTCCGACCAGGACGTTGAACACCTGCCGTACACCTGAATAACTTTTGAACGGATTAAAATTCTCAAAAGAAAATTGACAAAGTTGCATAAAATTTATTGACACACACTTGTGCCAAATTTTACACTTTTTACTAAATTTTGTCACCATATGACGACGCTGTCACTATTGTCAAAAAAAGGTTGCTGACAATAGAAATACGTCATTGTGAGCCGATTGGTATTTTACTGGCCAGTTCGGTCTGTATAATACACACTGGTCACGTGGTATATTTCCAAATATGGTGGTAACGAGTTTAATTTTCCAATCAAAGGTTAAAAAAAGTTGCATTTTAGATACAAACCGTCATCATCATTTATGGAGGTCTGCTATTAGTCAACGTTTTAACTCACTAACACATGTCTATGTCGAGACCCCTCCACCCCCCCCCCCTTCGTTCCACCATACAAGTAAAAAATGGTCGTTCTACAAAGGGTTAAAACGTCAAATCAGAATAATTTGTGTATAGAATCCTACCTTGAGCTTTTGGTCTGAATGATCGATGCCTTCTTGCAATAGAATTCTTTTCATCTGCTTCTCCTAAGCTCTCTTCAACTTCGAACATCTTCGAATTTTCCTTTTCCTCCACTCCATCATCGTCGATCTCCTTCTTACTGTCAAATGATTTAGCATGCTCTTCTCCGGAAAGATCTTCATCTTTGTGATTTTTCAAGGACGCACTTTCAATTTCTTTATCATCGTCATATCTATGATGGTGTTTGCGATGATGACGTTGATGATGGATCGATTTGACAACATCGGCATCGTCATCATCGTCATCATTGTCGTCCTTGGGATGGCGTCGCCGTGCGGCTTTATGTCGGTGTGCCGTATTTTCTTCTTCCTCCTCGTCGTCATTGTCCCCATCCTCCTCGCTAAGAAAGTGTTTCTTCTCGTCGTCATCGCTACCGTCGTCGTCATCATCGTTGTCGTAATCATCTTCGTGTGATGATTTTTTATGATGGTATTTTAGAAGCATGTGTCGGGACGACGACCTCTCGGAATCTTTGTCGTGTTTTCGACGTTCCGGCAATCTATCATCCTTGTCGACGTCGCCATCGTTATTATCAGACTCGATGAATTTGCTGGGATTTTTTTTCTTTAGCGTCTGAGACATTTCTTCTTCGCCGTCCGAATTTACTCGGTCAACTTTGTTACTGTCATCATCATTATCGTCGCTATCATCTTTTGTCGGCTTATAGTCAATCGCCTCTGTATTCATAATGATCGGTTTGTTATCATCATCCCTGAACTTCTCTACTAAATCCCCTTCTTTCCTTTCACCTTCAATAGCATGGTGCGGCAAATCCTGCCTAGACAAGCTTCCGATTCTCTGGAAACTTTTGAGGAGTAACTCCTTATTCTTCAAATCATCGTCGCCATGCTGTGGTGACTCATCTTTTGCGCTCTCTCTGCCTTGATAACCCAACTCTGCTGGTTTCTCTTTTGCTCCTTCATCCAAGCCATGTTGTAGCTCGGCAACTCTTTCTTTGAACTGTTGACCAATCGTTTCCATGGCCTCTACTTTCGAGTCTCCGCCCGCTCGATCACGCGCTTCAACAAATTTACTTTGATGGTGTGACGATTCTATCGAGTCTCCGATGTTTTTGTTCACTTTCCCTTCGTCCACTGCATTTTCAATATCATGACCTCGATTACTAATAAATCTTTCTACTTCCTTGTCTCGATGAGCCGAAACAATATTTTCCATCCCTTTCAGCTTATCCGTCAGCTCACCTAACAAATTCAAAATACGAGTTTTTGCTTTTTCTTTTTGTGGGTCCATATTTTGACTCGATATACTCCGTAGTTCGGCTTCGTGGACCTCCTTGTCTTTTTGAAGTTTCTGGTGAAGCGAGTCAATATTTTGAAATAGAGCTGTTTCTTTACTAGGTCTGTTGTCCATAAATTTATGCAGAACATTTTCCTGTGGTTTCTGTTGTTGTAATCTTGGAACGTGATGTTTGAGTGATTCGTCTGTTATCGGATTATAATTAAAATCTTCTTGTTCCCGATTGTTTTCGGGATTTCTTTCATGATGGTGATGACGATGATGGTGAAACTCGGACATGACCGGCATCTGTTTTCCGACCAGTTTCGTCAACAACCGATTTTGCTTCAGTGCGTTGCTCAAAGTTTGGTCATCTTTTAAACCATCTAAAGATTTCCACGGGTTTGGTCTCGACGTTTTTCCGGCAGCAAATTCCGATGTTTTATACTCTGGTAAATCGTTGAGGCTAAGTCCTGGCATGAATCTTAAACCCGCCACTTTCTTTGAGTACCCGTGGATATTACCGCCCTTGTGGCCACGCACAAAACCCGTCATCTCTGAAGGCGAATCTTTCACGTACTCTGGAAACAGAGACTTTGATTGGGGCGTTAGTTTAGGTTTTAAATGCACTGGTATTTCGTGTCCGTTTATCTCGTAAGTGATCATGGCGTTCTTGTCGTAAAAATCGTCAATTCCATTAACATCGAACATTTCTAGAATATACCAAATTGAAATTCTTAGAGCAAGGATTAGAATCTCAGGGGCGGATAGAGAACATGTCAATCATGTTAATCAATGGATTTTGCCGCAGTCAAATCAACTTTTTTTAAATTCAAAAGTTAGAATTCGTTGGTTGGCTTTATTGAATCTATTCAACTTCGATTTACAAGAATTCCTATATTGTTCCTACATTTATAGAAAATTATAAATTATAGTTAAGCCTCGTTTTAGCAATAAATTATTCTCCTCTTCTTCAAATTCTCAAAGTTGAGACACTCATAAACTAAACTTCTAACCACTGACTGAGAGGGGGAAATTTCTAAGCCTATATAGCAACTCAAAATTCATTATTTATGATTTTAGCTGCTTCAGGGAGTCATTATTTTAAAACATATCATTTATGCCTCTCTTTCAAACGGTTAGATGGGTTAATTAACAAGCGGAAAAACCAGAAGGATGGAGCTGTATGATTATTTAAACAACATGTCTTTTTTGCCTTTCTGTTCTGATTTAGAAACTCCTGGGAACTAGTCTATGCTCGTTCGGCCCAAAAAGCTTGCTGTTAGGGCCTCTGCAATGAATTTGCATTAGTTATCCATCTAGCCTATGCTCGTTAGGCCCAAAAAGCTTCTGAAAAATGCAGTGCGCATGTGTCAAAATCAAAATGGCGGACATTCGATTGTTTGTTATCGAATAATTCTGACGTCAGTCGGCTTTGTATTGTTTTCCTATTTATGCGTTCCTCGTCCTACGTAAGGAAGAAATTCAGGTCGGAACAACTAGACTGGATTTGTTGCAGAGGCCCTAACAGCAAGCTTTTTGGGCCGACAAGCATAGGCTACCTGGGAACCAGGTCGTATGTGGTATTCAAGTTCTCTTAGTGAAATGGTCCTGGGTACGAGGTTGCCACTTACCTCCGGCCTCAGCGATGTCCTTGTTGAAATTGATGCCTTCATTACTTGATATGATTTTCTTCACGTACGAATCTTCACCAATGTCTACATTCCGATCTAGAGCACTGTCTGAATGCCATGGTCCTTTTGGAGTATAAAAAAATGAAAAGTAAAACATCAACAAAATTGACGAAATTTTTCAGGAGTGATGAAATTTGTTTTGTCCGATAAATATTGATACTTATGATGATAATGGTTTGTGCACTAACTCAATTACACTAGTCTATTGAGGAACATATTTCTGTAGAGTTTGATAGTTAGAATAGAATTATAAACGCAAATATGCAGCTTTAGGTATATAATTCCCAAGTAGCCGAAATAATAAAGAAGCCAACCTCGTACTCAGGGTCCTTTGCGGCTTTTCTGATATTTGAGCCGCAACCTGAGTACGAGGTTGTGAATAAGCATATGTGGGGGAGTATTTTTCTATTAATAGGACCCGTTCGATATCAAACAGAACGCTCCTCCACTGTTTTAATGATCTTAAGGGATGGGATTCCAATGAAAGAAAATACTCTAGAAAATAGTAAAAATTTCGCCACAATGAATTGATTTTAAGTTCTATAAAGTTAAATACAAATAAAAAACTACTACTACTACTACTACCTGCAATCCGAATGGTTCCTTTCTTCTCTTTTCCCTGTTCTCCTTCACTTGAGTTTCTATTATTGAGTGGTTGGCAAAGACACCCTGTACAAAGGTGAATAAATATCATATTTGCGATCGTAATGATACCCCATATAACGACAAATACACTTTTGTTACCAGGTTAACTTGACCAGTGCTTTTAATTATATTAAGAGTATATCATTCGTGAATGCGGAGCGAGCTTAGTTTAAAAACTTGTCTATTTCTATCTGTACCGCGTCACTTTTCTCTCATCTAGCATTTCTTTTGTACCCTTTCACCTTTTTTGAGACAGGTACTTCAAAATGGTGTACCAAGGAGTGACAAGGAGCGACAAGTCCAGAAAGATCATTCAACTTACGAGTAACGAAGAGAATAAGGACACAATATTCCATCCATGCCATTCTTTAGAGAGAAAAAATCTTCTTGCGTATAGTAAAAAGATCCTACTTGAATATCTAAAAATCACCGGCGAATCATAATAATATTTTTTGATCCGTTCAAATAAAATAGCACTGATATGTAATTTTCACTCTTTTGAAATGAATGTAATTGTACAGTAGAATTATTGTACCGAAAATGAGAGGCGAAAAACAATTCACGCATCAGTTCACAAACGTTTGGTTAGACCGCAAAGTTGGATATCCGTTGGTGTCTGCAACTTTAGTTCACTATATAACACATATACGTATTCTTTTATTCTTTTACAAGAAACTCCTTTGTCCATCATCCAATTCTAATTTTCCGCTCTGATCAAACTATTCTCGACAACCCCCCCCCCCCTGTTTTCTCGGCAAGCCGTACATGTCCAGTACTAAAGATACTTGGCAAATTGCACTAAATTTCATGAGAAACCACTCAAAAAGACATCAATTTACAAAACTATCTTGCAATTTGTAAAGGTGCCTTTTAATTCCATCGATTACATGTCACTCGGCTTAATGTTGTCCTAAATGGAATATTACGGAGATAAACAATTTTCAAACTATTGAGTTTTTCAAAGGTCTTATCCCTTGAAATCTTTACAATTTGCTAATCATTTTTTATTTACCTTTTTATCTTTCCATAGATACCAATTGATCATTTTTTGGTGAGAGTTTCAGGTACAGGGGCCATTTGCACCATTTGCGCCAGATGTCTCACACAAATTTATGTAAACATTAAAAAATAAACACAGATGTAATTGCTAATTCATTCGTAAAAAAAGAGACTTTACACTTCGGGAAATTATACAGTTTGCAATCAAAAATTCATAAATTCAATGAATCATAGCCGCGCAATCTTTATAACTAACAGTCGAGAATAGGTTTGGCATGTTTATAGTTGATAGAATAGGTTCCTGTGTTTTGGGACCTCTCTCTATATTGCATGAACGATTAATGAAAAAAAAAAATAACATCATTACTAAAATGAGGCTTGTTTCATATTTTTTATTTATTTTCCAATTTATTTAAGGTTGGGTGTTACGTAGTATATATATACAAAATGATAATAATTAATTCTTATCATTAGTACGAAAAATATCTGTGATTTGATTGGCTAAGAGGACATCAATAATTCCTATATTTTATATTCTACACGTACAATATAAAAAAATATAAATAAATCGAAATTTTTTTTCTGGTGAATTTTTTTTTTTGTATATTTTTTTTGCCCAAATTTTTTATTTTTTTTCATTCCTTCAATTCATGTAAAAAAATGTCTCAAATTTTTTTTTTAAAAACAAGGATAATAATTTAAAAATTCAAACTTTACAGATCTTACATGTACATATAGTTCGAAGATTCAAGTCCTTTAGCAAGCGTTTGAAGGAATCAAGCGAAGTTTCAACTTTAACACAGTCCGGAAAATTCCACAACAGACTTCCACGAAAGAGAAAAGATTGCGTACCAAATTGTTGCGATTTAGCCGCAGGTATCGAAAGTAAATTTTGATTTCGCAAGCTATAGCGTATAGACTTTACCTTAAACAAAGTTTGCATGAAAGAAGGATTCAGATTGTGTAGGGTTTTATATACCTCACAAAGAAGATGGAAAATATGAATCTCATGAACATGTTTGCAACCTGAGTTCTGTAGTAAAACTTCGTAACTGCTTAAAAAGTCACAAAATACTGCTCTTAGAGCACGCTAATGGGTTTTAAAAATATTCTGTTTGGCTATCCGCGGTGACAGTTTTTCCGAATCAGCCACGGTATTGACGAGAATCTCGAATGTAATTTTGTTGTTTGAAAATAGAATATTGTGCTAAAGCTTTCGGGAAAGTGGTAGTGCCAACCTCGATCCCAGGGTACCGAGGTTGCATTAGTGCCGGATTATTATTTGAGTTGAAAGCATTACGCGTATACTATAGATGGGTTGCAATGTTTACGTTTTTATCGCTTTTTTACGCATGCGCAACTTTTTTGCCCATCTTGTCCTCTCCTCCGCATTTCTTTTTTCATCCGGAACTGATCCTTGTAAGCAAAATGGGTTTGGAGAAAACCGGAAAAATCCCGGAATTCTAGCTGTTTCAACAATGAAAATATTTTC
>JAYRBV010024131.1:0-10857 GCA_036023255.1 Mitrocomella polydiademata
TTCACATTCTACAATAAAAGATTGACCTTTTTTCAATGATCTGTATTTTTTCTTATAGAAATAGGTGTAAAAAAATAGTGTCAAAAAAAAGGATTTTTTTGAAAGAATTTTACTGGATAAACTTTCGCGAATGACCATTTTCAAAAAATTCGAAATTCGCGAAAGTTTATCTCGCGAAAGTTAATCCGAATAAAGTATTAAATTTTATTATTATTATTAATTTATTGTTAAATTAAATTATATTAATGGTAGTTCTGATGCCGTGTTTCCTCTTTTGAATATTTTTATTTTTTCTCTTCTCTTTTTTTTTGCGGTTAAAAGAATTTTCAGTTAGTACAAGAGCGTGCTGTGAATGAAAAACGAGGAAAATGTTAGTTTTACCTAAGGAAGAGACAAGAAATGTCTCTTTTTCAATCAACGGTTTTAGTAATAATATCTAACTATCGTAGAAGTCGTTTCGTTTTGAAGATTATCATCATAATTTTCACCCCCACTGATCAATTTTCATAAAAACCTTAGAGTAGCCACCACCCTGTACTAAAATCATCAACTTATGGAATTAGAAAAGTATGGTACGAAACTTTAAGTACACATCAAAAAATAGAAATACAAGTGTAACATAGAAGGTACTAACCTAACTTTAACACCAGCGATGGCGTTTAGATCAAACACAGTACCAGCTGTGTAGACATCTAAATCTTTTCCATGTGTTCGATTGGGCAGACCGCCAGCGGTGAATGTGCACTGAACCACATACTTTTGAGCATCAAAGTACGCAAAGAAGATGATGAAAATAAAGACGGTAGACATAACAATAGCTGTTAAAATGTGAAGGTACGGCTCCCAGTATGGTCTAGGTAATGCGCTAGTACATAACGGGAGTAGGTGATGAGGTAAGGTGGCGAGCAAGGTGAAATCTAAAGCTTGACCCATTGTGGTGAGAACGCGCAAGTTTCTTGTTACTCGAGATGTCGTGAAATCTGGTATAAACCTATGGGAAAAAAAGGGTAAATGACGGTTCTCTATCAAGATAGTTTGATAACTATAATAATTTGTTATCATAGTCCATGAGATCGCCCAAAATTCTCACATCGTATGTGTTTTTATTATCCTTAGCGCTTATTATAAAGCTTTAGGGGTAGGGATAGCCAATTGGATCTTTTACCTTTAAATTTCACCACAAAAGTACTCTTTGAAAGTGGAATTTTGAATCAACCAAATGTGAAAACTGATTTAATGAGTGGAAAGAGCTTGAAAAGGAGATAACTAAACTGTGCAATCAGTTCAATATCACTTTGAGCAAAAGTTTGACAATTATCGATATTGGTGACAAATAACAGAACGGAAATAACATACGTGATGTCAATTTTTCTGGACGCGTTTGGCATCAACACAAATGATTCACAATTGAGAATTCGGAAACCATATCCTTCACATTCGTAATTATTGATGTTCATTGAAGCTACTTCCACCGGAAGCTGACCAGTATTGGTTGCAGTAAACGAGCCTTTCACTGTAAACGAAGGGTATACGCGTGCTTTTGGTGTTGATTCTATGGAAGAAAAAACAACTCTTTGTGAGAAATGTCACACTTATCCAGTCAGGCGCATGCAAATTCAATCTATAAAATAAGATAAAATTCAGTTCTTCGCCTTTCGTTGTGTCCGTTCAAACAAATCAAAAGTAACAGTGGGAGGTCACAGTTTACGTATCTTAATTAAGACCTTTAAAATTGTCAGTGTTGTTTCTATTTTTGAAATCAAAAAACCTTTCATCCAATTATAACATTACAGCATTAGTTTAAAAAAGGTCTTTTTACTTTCTAGTCACGAGGCATATACAGATGATAAGATCTAATAACGTCATTTTGACGTTGTATCGACATAATATAAAGACTTTATGCACACAAACCAACTCTAATCCGGTCCATAAATACTAATGGGGATTAATTTAATATCACTGTGAGGTTTTATAGCTTCAGCGATGTTTAATCGCACGATATCCGACATGATGCTTGCGTAAGTCTTACAAAATAACTGAAGGGCAACATGACACACTGTATAATGTGGAAACGTCATTCGGCCAGATTTAAACAAAACAGAACATGGAAACAGACAAACTATTTGTATATATTGTTTGCAAATCATCGAGTTGAGTAATGTTATATCAGAGTTTTAATGACGATTTAAAAATCACGCTATTCACTCACACCCCTAACAGGCTTTTCTTTAACATGCCGCTGACAGAGAAAATAGTTAATGTAAACTTTTTAGACAACTATGTGATATCTGCGTCATTTCTTTTCTGGCGAAATAGGTTCTGGATGACGTCATAATAAAAAAACATGCAACCCAATAACGCGCCACACTAGTAAAAAAACGTCAAAAATGATGACGTCAAAACTTTAATAAATATCGGTAGAAACAGAGACTCGAAACAATCCGACGCCTTTTACTGAGATACCAGCCCTTTAGGAGACATCCACGTAGTACGTTCGCACCAAGGAGGGGGGTCCAAGTAAAAGTGTACACTAGAGTAAAAGTTACAGCAAAATATAACATATTTTGCGTACAAGAGCGGATCCTATTTTCGTGATTTTTGTGCGTATGTACTTTATGCGGATATCGGTCCTTTATATTCTCCTCTCTTTCCGGAAGAGTACAAAAAAGGACGTAAAATGATTAAAGCAAACGTACTGTTGCAGTCTTTTAGATGATCAGCTTTGATTTGAAACAGTAAAACAGATGCTTTACTTCCGGGAGACTTTCCATTTATCTTGAAATAAGTCTTCGCCCCTTGGCCATGCACCACAACAAGGTCCAGAATGGTCAAATTATTTCTAAAATTATAATAAAAAAAAACAGTCAGAGGGTTACCAAACAGGACCATTGACATTTCATGCTGTTTGACTCGTAGGCCTTTAACTTGGCACATAAAAACAACAGGAACGATAAGACACGACAAGTCGGGTAAGATTTAACTGAGGAAAAAAAGGGAATAATATGTACTTTTTGATGAAATCTATTTAAAGAATTAATTTTATGAAAAGGATATAAAATAATATAAGAAATAAAATACTTCCAGAGTGAATATAGTCAAAACATCAAATGATACAATGGAATGGAAAAAAATAATGCAGCCGGTCAGCTGATAAAATATCAAAAATGGTCAACCCAAAAACTTGTCAACCCGTAAACTGCTAAAATGTCAATCAATAAAATTAGTCAACTCTGGTAAATTAGAGCGGATTGGTCAACCAGTAAATCATTGTTCAACCGGTAAATTATTAATTATCTTGTAAATAGTTTGGCCATACGACAGTTTCATTTTTCATTTTCTTTTTTTAAACACTATATATTTTTTTAATATAAATCTTATATTTTAATGGGCTGGCGACAAAAAACTTTTGTCACTCTGGTAAAAAAAATCTCTTAAGATCCTTTTTCTCTAAATATCGATAAATTCTTCAACTTTACCGTTATACCGATATATCGGTAAACGACATTTAGTTCATCCGCGCGGTAAAAAAGGTTGTTTTATGTACGCTTATTTCCGTATCCATTTACCGATATACCGGTATTTACTGATATACCGCTAATTTACCGGTATACTGCTAATTTCTACCAGTAAATATCGGTATACCGGTATTTATCGGTAATTACCGGTATTTACAAGTAAAACACGCAAAATTCGCGCAGACAAATATCTTATCGGTAATTTATTATGAATAACAAATTACCGGTAAATAAAGTTTGAGTATCGGTAAACTGTTTTTGAATTACCGATATACCGATACCAGTATTATCTTTTAAAAATTATCGGTAATATTGATATACCGATAATTTCATGTACTCTTTTCCCCATGGAGCGTCACATATATATGTTGTTTTGTTCTTAAAAAATTGTGCAGGCGTTCCATGCATTTTTAGCAAATCCGACTTGGCGCCAACCCCTTTGAAAGTCAATTTTCTCGTTTCTTTTGGTAAAGTATCATTCCAGTGAATATGTTTTGACCCCCATCCAATCGACAGCTTTCACTAAAATGTAGTGTATTCATCAAGTGTACATAGATTATACTATATATATACATTATAAAACATTGAGCTGTTCTTGTTTTGGTCTGTTATTAAACGTCAGCAAAGTTCTTTCGCAAAACTGTTTTTTTCTATGATCTGCGAATCAGACAACAGGCCAGTCAGTTTGATTAAATTTGCCCACCATAGTACATAATAGCCATATTTTTGGTGTTGTGGTTTGGATGTGGTTTGTTGATTGATACGTGCTGTTAAATTTTGCCAATATTCTTTTTTGACTGATGTTTGATATCAATCAATCCATTGGAATAAAGCAATCTGATAGTTGTACAGTAGAGTAGGAAGTCCACCATCATTCATAACCAACGTGTGTCCGAACCAGGGAACCATCATGTTTTTCATTTCTTTGCCATCATGCATGTTTGAATATGTTATTTCTGTAAACACACTCACTGTTTCAGTCATGCTATAATCATCAAGTTTCTATACACATTTCATTTTTGAGGTACTTTAATAAAGATGCAAATAATAAATCAAAAACTCCAGTTTTAGAGCACACGTTTGTACCCTGGCCTGCAAAAAGTTCTTTTGAGAAATTCATAATGGTTACGCTTAGTCTAATGACATTTCGTTAAATAGAGACAAGTCTCACAGTTATTTTTGCAAACAAAACAAAATAAAAAAGTTTCTCATCCTGACCCTACCCCTTATTTACGAGCAAAACTCCCTTAGAAAGTGAGGCTAGCCACTGGGTCCAAGGAAAACTCACTAACCACTGGGTCCAAGCAAAATAACTGGGGAGACTTGTCTCTATTTAACGAAATTTGTCTATTGGCGGAAAATCATAATAAACTACTGGACCGTGACCGACTGGAGCGTTGGATGATAGAATAACCAAACATACGCGAGGAAACCAACATCTTTCACTGCGTGAAATCTAATAATTTATTTTTTTCTATTATATTATGTCAACTGTTCATAAAGTATCAAATTCATTCTTCTATATATAAAATTTCATTTTCCCTTATCTTTAGTTTCTGTTTGTCCGTATGAGCCAGTTCGCCGCCCGTGTGTTACACCCTTATCATGGGCGCTTAGTTATTTTTTATATATCTCGATTATCCCGTTGTGGCACATAGTTTTCATGTAATGGTAGTTTGAATAACTAAGTTCATAAATAGTCAACAGTGTAATATGGCTTGTCTGTCAGACAAAATATGGCTGGACTGGACCTGGAAGAGCAAGGATCTGTGACTCCTTGTTGTTTTGTTTCCAGAAAGATGCTTTTCATAGACTTCAAGTGAGTTTCTGCTTTCTTTTTTACTTTTTTTTGTTTATTGAGTTGCTAAATTTTCTTTAAACATTAATCTAGCACATGGATAGGTATTTTTCAAAACCAACAAGGGACTTTATTCTTTTTTAGTTTGGTCAGTTTGTGTGTGTGCGCAACAACAACAATGAACAAAATGCATTAGATTTCTATTCGTGATTCGTTAGTTGGCGAGGATATTCTTGGTTGTGTTATTATGTTGTTATGGATTATAGCAGCTACGGCTTACACGCCTTGTATTTACACTGTATAGAAACCAAATATCGCCGAGAAACCATGATGATACCTACTACTGTATGTACCATACATATGATCAGAATTGTTTAATCTTTAGGGACTGTCGACAAAATATGTCCATCCCCCTCCCCCTTTTAGTGGCAAAAATCCCTGTTACAGGGGACAAAAACATCTTGGTCATTACAAATCTATAGTTGGCGAGGATAATCTTGGTTGATGTTATTATGTTGTTATGGGTTATAGCACTTATTATAGCGGCTTACACGCCTTGGCTTCTACATGCTATTTATGTAACCGATATGCCTTTTGACGAGAGCTTGTTTACTATTACATATGTTATGATCTATGATGCAAAACCAAAACGAGTTGCTTGCGTAAAGTTGGCGCAGAGAATAAACTGTATAGAAACCAAATATCGCCGAGAAACCATGATGATACCTACTACTGTATGTACTATACATATGATCAGAATTGTTTAATCTTTAGGGACTGTCGACAAAATATGTCCATCCCCCTCCCCCTTTTAGTGGCAAAAAGCCCTGTTACAGGGGACAAATTACAAATCTATTTCATTACAGAAAACTCTTTGGGGGCCTGCGACAATCAACTTTTGATACGCTTTTCGGACGGTTGAAACCTTTCCACTTTTATTTTTTAAAGTGACAAGAATCTTTTTTCCATCATATTTGTATACAACCATTTTACTCTGATGATCACTGCTTGTCCGTGCAGTCGAGTATACAGTTTTTTAAGAAAGTCTCTTTGATTCTTATATCTTATTCAAAAATGAAGCTTCTGGTTATTTTATTTTTAATAAAATTGTTTGCCCGAATAGACAATTTACACCATTTACTTTCATTTTCTTGACCTCAATGGCTTTTTCCGTTATGTGAAGATAACTCTACGCATCATCTTGGAATGATGTAACCAATTTGAGCAACGCATTGTGCAATTGACACCATATGGAACTGCGTAACTATATTCAACTTGTAAACAACAGTGTGAAAATATAGCTTATAGTAACAACATCTAGATTCAAAACTTTCCAAAAAGATGCAAAGCATTCAAAGAAAAATCTTCTTTCTTAAAAAAAAAGAGATTGATAAATTCTTTCTTTCCGCATACTGTAGCGTGACAAAAGTTGTTTGTCGTTAGCCCCTAACTAGAGCCAGAGAGGGAGCGTTAAAAAAGGAACGCCTTTATATAAAAGTTTAAAATTGTTTTTTAATTATATAACATCATCCTCAGAATCATCCTCTTATAAATTTTATACAGGAGGTTGAAAAGACCGAGGGGTAAAGCACTAAAAATATTCTTGTACAAAGTTTAAACAAATAAAAAAAATATCAAAAAATCATGGAAAGAAATCAAAAATCAAGAGAAAAAATTAGAAAATCAAGAAAATAATCAAAAATGAAGGAAAATTTCAAATAAAAAAATAAAAACATCACATCAACAAAAATTCTAAAAAAAAAAAAAATCTCGTACAAGATTTTTCGAGTACTTCACCTTGGAAAGGGCTAAATATTTGCATCATGCCATAAAAGGTCATCTTACTTTCAGACAGAGAACAGTTTTTGTTAAATTCCGGTCTGCAAAGCAGATGCTTTTCATTCCTATTCTAGGAGATGATATCTCATTTACTATATGTTGATTAAAGTCACCGCGCTTAAATGGCTGTAAATCCAGTTTTCCCAGTTTTCCCGATTTTCCGATAATGATCATATGCTAGATGTTCGCGGTTAAAAACGGCATAGCGGAAAATAAATTGGGACCCAAGACCCTAGTTAGGACTTTGACCTGATCTGTTACAATGACCCGTTGAGCTTTTTCGACAGTTTTTCTATAAGCTTTAAGGTTTTTGTCAAAGCGCTGACCTTCGGGTCACAGGCCCCTTGTTAAGTATTAGTTATCGCACTGTGCCGAGTACAATATGACTAAATATTTTTCGAGTAATACCATTTTTCTTTATTTCAATTTACCGTTTTTCCCATTTGCAACGCCTTTATTTTTTTTTGCACTAATAAACGGAGTACACTCTACGAGTTAACCAGTCAGTTTCGCAGGAGCTTTCATTCTCACTTATATCAGCCAGTTTTTATTTGAACCATCATTATTAACCCGCCATGCCATGATGGTCCACTAACACCATTATTTTCAGAGGTTTAAGCTCTTATGAGGTATGCGAAATGAAATACCTTATCGGACAAGACAATGTCGGACAAAAGTGACGAAATTTTTTGGAGGTGACGAAAATTATGTCCGACGAAAAATTTTGTCTGGCGAAAATTTTGTCCAAGTTTTACACAAACTTTGGGCAAATTTATGGACAAAAGTGACGAAATTCTTTGGAGGTGACGAAAATTATGTCCGACGAAAATTTGTCCGACATTGTTTTGTCCGATAAGGTATAGCTTTGGTTTTTCATTACGGGAAAATGACTGGATATTAATGTCAGTTTTCCAATAAACTCACCGAACTACCATTATGGATGTTTTCGGTTTTTCATCTTCAGGTTTGAAACCAATAAGGATGGATTTCTTCTGGCGTGGTTCTAGTATCATTGATAGGCTGTTCGGAGACGGATCAACATTTAGTACTGAAGATACTTTCGAGTTGTCGTGTTTTCCCTCCTAAAGATAACAAATAAATAAATAAATAAATTTTCACTTGCTAAAGTTTATTCTCGCGAGATGTTCACAAAAAAATCGAAAAATGAGAAGGTTTTCTCAAAAAATATATATTACAAACAGATGCAAAAATACCTTTAACTCAGGTAACGAAAACAACGAATGTCCATTCAAGTCTAGTGAAAAAGAATCCACGATCAGCCTATCAGATAATAAATCCAATCCGCCTTCAGGTTGTGGATAATGTAACAACGGAACAATCTGTACAACAAGTGGGTGATCTGAGGGATTGGTTATAACCATTTCAGCGTTGGTATAGTTTCCAACATGTGTAGATGGGAACTTGATGGATTGTTCAACCAATGTAGGCCATGCAAGACTCGCTTGAACAGGGATTATGTAGTTTTTGATAACAGAAGAGTCAATTATAATGGAGGCGTTGAAACTAAATGAGAAAAAGGTTGAAATAAAATTAATACACAGAAGAAATTCACGAATTTGAAGTTGTTGTTTTTTAATAGGAATACAGGCTGAATTTTGAATAAGAATATTCCAGCCTCAGTTCTGAAATGGAAACAATTGAAAAGGTTTGCACACACATTTCCAGCCTACGAGTTCCCTTGGATAAAGTGTTTCTTTTGTAAAAATACTGTAAGAATATTCAAAGAATGAAAAAGGTAAAGACGTGTAAATTGTAAAAAAGGTATTTTGAAAGTTATGTTGAAGAACAATAATTTTGGTGCGATTTTCAAATTTTAAATTGTTTTTTAACTATTCCTAATTGAATTTGAACTTACTTAGAATCCTGGTTGTTTTCAACAATGTCCCACTTCCTCCTCAACTTCTCTAACAGATTGAAGTCCAGCTCCCAAGTATCTGAAGGAAGAGGTAGGCTGTGGAACCAATGGTCACAAGCTAAAATTAAGAAAAATTATGAAAAATCTTAGTGCGAAAAGGGAGGAAAAAATATCAAATTGTGTGTTGACTTACCAGGATCAATTTCACATACACAAAGGAAACATTGACCTATGTCTCCACGAAATGGATCAAATTTAACCCATCCAATCTAAAATTCAATAATGAAAGAGTTTGAACAAAGATACGTACTTCTCATTACTGAAGATGAACAGTGTAAAGAAAAAAGAAACTATTTCATTTTAAAGGAAGAAAATTTCGTAATTTTGCAAGTTTATAAAATAGGATCATTAACAAAAGTTTTTTCCCTAAAATATCTTTGTCTCGTGAAAGTTTCTTTGCTTTAAAAACACAAAATTATATAAAAATTCTCGAATCAGTCAAGAATGATAATAAAATGCTTTCTTTGTATCTAACGAACTGAAAGTTCAATATGAAAAAAGCCCTTACATGTGTTTTTTCTCCAGGAAGTAATTGAGGTAGGAAATCTGGTTTTATGAAAAAGAACCTCGGATCTTCAGGGTAAACACTCAAATTCTTCAAATTGATACTGTACTTAAATGTAGATTCTAGTGACAATGGGTAATTTTCAATTCGACCCTAAAAAATCAACATTGGGAAATACAAAAAAAATGCTGAAACTGTTTTTTATTTTCATTTTATGTTTTAGAACAATAAAAATGATACCAATTAATGACATTTGCACTTTATTTAGCTTAAAAACAATAAAAACAAATTTAAGAGAACATTACTACTTACAGGAAAGGCTTTTTTAATTTTAATTTTTTTTGGTTTCGCTACAAGAGTTCCTGCGACAGTCTTCATGAAAACTGGTATTTGGATGGTCTATAAAACAAAGACAAATTTGATTAGAGAAATAAAAAAGCTGACACTATGCACCTACACTAACCTATACTTTGGCATTATAGGAAATAATAAAAATAATCTAACCTCGTATAACGTCTTCAAGAAAATTTGACCATGGTATGTGCCTTCTTTTTCTGGAGCAACTATATCAACCTCAAAAATAACCACATCACTTGACTTCAGCACCAGCTTATTAATCTAAAATTATTTATTAATGGTTTTTATTAAACCAGTGATACATTGCTAGTTAAGAATGGAAAATAATGCAGCTGCTATTCTAGACTAAAAAAATGCACAGAACATATATAAGACATGATCCCAACAATTGTAAGGCTGGACTTGTCAAATTGTCAAGTTGCCGTCACCCGACCCTAAGAAAAAACGTACGGTCGGTCGAAAAAAATATATTTTGGTCGGAATGTCACATTTTTGCGGAACGTACGCGGAGCGAGCGAAGTGAAGCCTCTTTTCTCAAAATGCGCGTATAAAAAGTATATAAATTTGTACTATACTGGTGTTGTGGTCAAAAACTCGTACCCCCCCAAATAGCGACTTTGCTTTCTCGGGCTATTTTTTGTACCTTTTCATTTCTACTTTGATAGCATTCCTCAAAATATCCTTTTGGTCGCATTCGGCGGCAAAAAGACGTCAATAAAAAAGAAACGTCAAAAGTATTAAGAAGACATTGCATAGACGGGTTGCAATGTTTACGTTTTTATCGCTTTTTTACGCATGCGCAACTTTTTTGCGCAACTTTTTTGCCCATCTTGTCCTCTGATCCGCATTTTCTTTTTCATCCGGAACTGATCCTTGTAAGCAAAATGGGTTGGGAGAAAACCGGAAA
>JAYRBV010024142.1:0-10856 GCA_036023255.1 Mitrocomella polydiademata
TTTCGCGAATGAGCCATTTTGTCGTGTTTCGCGGAATTTAATTTCGCGATTTACATCCAAAATCGCGAAATTAAATTCCGCGAAAATTTCTTCCCTTAAGGTAACTTTTTTTTGCAAATGTTTTGTTATTTATATTTATAATATTGCACATGTATTTATTTCATTCATTCAGGAAATATTTCTTTGCTGATAGTTAAATTGATTTGGTTATTCAAAAGTCCGAAAGTCATCACTAACGGCTGAGTAGAAATAAATGTCCACCCATCAATATTTTTTGTTTGGTGATAGAGGCTATACACTGGTACATAATTTATGAGATTGCTACACAAATTTCCAGAAACCGCAATGGATCAAAAGTGACTTTTTTTCGGGTTAAATTGTTGCAAGTCGAAATGATATGCTTATAAAATTGTCTTCTTAAGAATTACAGCGAAGGTGGATTTCCACTTATTTTGACAGCAATACATAATTTATGCAAAAATTCAAGGGTTTTTTTTCCTTTTTTTATAACAAAAAACAGGGTAGAAATACTTACAATACTAACTTGAAAAAAATGTATAACAAAACTTCTAATAAATAAAATTTCATTACTCTAAAAAAATCTTAATTGCATAATTAAATTAGCGAATTCTTATGCCATTACACACAAACCTTCTTCGACGTGGATTTCACTCTTAATAAGTATTTAAAAAGGAGGAGTGTTGTTTTTACCGTTGCGCTCTCCTACACAATGTTTTTCAAAAATAATTTGATGGGCTGCAAAGGTGTTAAATTATTGAATAATAGCTTCTACCAAACTAATTTCACAATGAAAAAAGTACACGGGGGGGGGACACGTGCTTCATACAGTTACAACTGAAAAAAATAATGAAATATAACTGAAAAACAGCAAATAATACAAATTCGTTAATATAATTGTAAATAAATTCTGTGCTTTTCAAAAACATTGGTACTTTATGTACGATTCGGCAATCTTGGGGCGAATGATATTGTCATTTCATAAAAATCATCCGCAGTTTGTCGTACGACCGCTTTGGACTCCTTGTTATCAAATACAGTGCGTCTCAGAAAAATTACTACTCTAAACAATAGAACACAAACAATAAATGACAGAAAGTGTTCTGAGACACCCTGTATTAACGGAACATGAGTAAAAAAGAGCTATGTGCTATATACTTTAAAATGCGCTTAAAATGTTTGTAAAATAAAATATTTACTTGGTTAATAAAAATCTACCCGAAAAAAAAAATCAATATATAATCTAGATGCATCTAAAAAATATATTTCAACACAGGTAAATTAATTTGTGGAACAAAAATTGTGAAATATTTTTGACAAAAAAATAAGCGAGAATTGATTGCTTTATGAAATTTGGGTTGGGTGTATTGTTATTAAAATTTTCTACTAATGGCGGCAAGAGGGCGGCAGCAACAAGAATTTCTTGTTTACTACAAATGTGTAATAACTTCCAAAATGACCGCTATTGGGGAGTTTCCCTTTAGGCTTTATAGCTAACGACGACAAATAAATAATTCTAACGAGTAGAAATTCTCACAATTTATTCTCAAAATATAAATGTAGCTGTTTTCGTATACCGTTTACTTAAGATCGTTTTAAAGCAAGCTCGTTAATGTATAATTACGTCGCATATTGTTGTATATGGTGTTGTTGGTCGTGGTGTTGCTGCTGCTGTTGTTGTTGCTGATGTTGTTGTTGATGTTGTTGTTGTTGCTGCTGTTGTTGCTGCTGCTGCTGTTGTGGTGGTTGTTGCTGAAGATTTGACGGTAGATCGAGTTGCGCGATAACCAGTGTCCTCTCTACCTGCTTGAAAGTCATATCCAAGCGATTACCAGCCATTTCTAATTCACATTTCGCATTCTTTGCTGCCTCAAAGATGGAAGCATCAAGACAAAGTTCGTTGGATAGGATTGGAAAGTTTGGATGTGTCTTTAACTTTTGTAGCAACATGTTCAGACGGTTGGAGTAGTCTCTGTAAGAAGTAAACACTTTATTAATCAACACGAACCTATTTTAGTCGTTTAACATATTTCTATAATGTCGCTATAGAAGAAGTGAAAATTGTGTTGAAAGATGAAAACGGGAAAAAAAGAAATCTTCCAGAGTTAAGTTGAACTTCACCGTTAAATCATTTTAATCGAATTATGATACGAGAAATTGTCATCCGCAGAAATGGTTTCCGCAAAAAAAAATTGGGGAAATAAATAATTGGAAAGAAAGTAAAGAACGTTGAACATTTAAATCACGCTTTACATATCCCAAGTGCCTGTTATGTTTCTGTTACATATATATATATATAAGGTGTGGCAATAAAAAAGTAAATAGTCACCCCGAACAAAAAGGGGGAAATATTTTTGTTTTCTATTCAAACTAGAAAGCCCAGCCTTATATAGTAAGAAATTCTCCTGGTACATCAAATTCCTTTAAGGGCAAATAAATGCGGGGATAAACGTTTGCGATATAAATGATTGCTAATAAGCCCCAAAATCGCAAAATTAAATGCTACAAAATATCAGGACGATACCTAAATCGCAAACATTAATGTCGCAAAACATAAAAAATTGTGGCTTAATGCAAATAATAGGGAAATCGCAATGATTTATGCCGTACATTTTCTGATAAAGCCTCAACGTATGCCGCAAAACTTTGGATTAAAATCAAAATCGCAAAGATTTATATCGCAAATTTTTTGATAAAGCCTCAATTCGCAAATATTTATGTCGCAAAATCCATTTTCATCTTTTGAATTCGTTTATAAGCCCTCATGGTATAAATGAAATTTTCCAGCCAGGATACTAACTTGATTTTGCTGAGTTGCGATGATGCCTCTTTGCAATTCTTGCCGATGTCGTTCGTGTAAAAGAAGATTTGTCTCATGCGCTGACTTTCAGCCTCCAAATAGTTGCTGAACTCCTGTCTGTATTGTTGCTCTTGATAGAGTTGAGATTGTAGATTCTTGCAGTACGTCAGTGCCTGGAATAATGTTTACATTTGTATAATAATTTGAAAAACCTTACTGTCCCCGTCTCATTTATTTGTCAACTTTGGGTTGGGTTGTCAAGAATTTCTAATTAAACTTGGAGAAAATTCCAGATATTATTAATTAGGGGATTTGGGTTGGGTTGTCAAAAATTTCTAATTAAACTTGAGGAGAAAATTCCAGATATTATTACTTAGTTGTCTGTGCATTACCCACCTTGCTCTGCTTCGCTTTTTAAGCAAATTGCCGCTGCGGTGGCCTGTAGGCAATACTCTGTTTTCTTGGATTCTATCCCCCGAAAAACTGGGGGACAGAAAGGCACTATATGTATTACAACAGTCCTTTCCAGTCTATTTGAATCCACGAAAGCAATAGTATTATAGGCGTGTGGCAACCTTGTTTATTTGAAATAAATAAAGAGATCAAATGGCGAGATGAAAGCTACCTGTTGTAAATGCATAGTTAGATCACGGATTCGCACTTGATATTGATCTACTTGTACGGGATCGATCTAAATCAAAACAAAATATGGCTACTCTTTAAACACGAACCTTATGACACTGTCCTTTAAATAAGAAACATAATCACTTTGATTCAAAAATAATTGATGAGTATTAAATGTATGAAATCTATGGATCCTCAAGATTCCCGTTTAGCGAAAGTATAAGAAGAACTTCCTTTCTTACATTATGATCATGTGCTGCCAACCGTTCTTTAGATTTTCGAATAGCCAACAACATCTTCTTTCGTGGTCCAAATTTACTGAGAAAAAAATATTCATAATTTGATCAATTACGAAATAACTAAATTAAACACTTGTAATCTATTAAAAACAATCTCAGAATCTCCATCCAAAGTGATAAATAAGACTCAATTTAACTAATATGACATTTCGATAAGGTTTATTAAAGTTGAAAATGCTTCTCATGAACTTTTGATGTACGGAATATCTTAATTTTCAGGTGGCCAAACAATTCAGTTTCATGAAAACACTCAGGTGATTGATAGAAGTTTTGGGGGAACAATAACGAAAATAACAAAAATGTTTAAAAATTCACTCAACACCAAGTTCCTCGAGATCAGTGTCACAGAGCTCTAGAAACTTTCACCCCCTCTCCCCACTGAAACACTGAAATTTGCTCAGTAAATAATACAGTCAATATCAGAAATTTTAGGCAGAGGATGACGGCAAAAGGAATTAAAATGTTTAAAAACTCACTCTACACCAAGCTCTTTGAGATCAGTGTCACAGAGGATGACGGAAAAAGGAATTAAAATGATTAAAAACTCACTCTACACCAAGCTTTTTGAGATCAGTGTCACAGAGCTCTAGAAACTTTTACCCCCTCTCCCCACTGAAACACTGAAATTTGCTCAGTAAATAATACAGTCAATATCAGAAATTTTAGGCAGAGGATGACGGCAAAAGGAATTAAAATGTTTAAAAACTCACTCTACACCAAGCTCTTTAAGATCAGTGTCACAGAGCTCAAGAAACGTCGTTACGTCCAGTCCTTCAACTTCAAACTTTTGCAAATACATTTGTAAATTGTGCTCGGCCAACAGTTCACCCAGGGTGTCTGGTAGTTTGGGCGGGATAGGACTCATGGGTGGATTTCCGTTGAAAATGTCAACGGGCGGTTTTAAGATTCCCTGTGGTTTATCCCTATAATAGATGAGAAATATAAATGAGTAACAATGTAGAAAATAAGATGGCTTGATTTTCTTTTTTAAATGACAGTGAAGAAACAACAGCAAAAACTGAAAAGATGCACCATAGATTAATTTTTGTTTACCTCTTTTGTACCACCGGTTCTTCTAAAAAAAAAAAAAAAAAACATCTACATGACTTACATAACAAGTCTCACCGATCATCAGTTCATAGCAAAAAGGAATAATGCAACCTCTCTTTCGGTTGAATAAAAAATGTGAAACGTGACAGCCAGACAAAGAGTAAGTATCTAAACAACTCTCATAGAATATACTATCGCTATCATGTTTTTTATCTGGCTTTTATGTGGCGCAGAGCAATTCAATGTGAACAGGATGGTGGATAGAGCCTGGAACGTCCATTTCTCGTAGCGACACACGGTCTTATAACATTGTTTCTTATAATCGGGACTTTTTCGTACGGGATAAATTTCGCGAGAAATGGCCTGGAACATACATTGGCACATCTAGCTTTTTTTTCTCCAGCAAGCCGGATTGTGAGATGGTCCGGTGGATCCTGCGAATTTAGAGGCTTATCTAGACTAGATGGTGGAAGGAAGTAGGTCCATTTTTTTTCTCCATTTCTTAAATTTTCTTAAATTTCAGAATACAGAATAGTGTGATTTCATTATCTACAGGAAAAAAAGACGTTATGTTATGTCATGTTATGATTGGTTTTCATACTTGGTACTGATGTCAAAAGATTTATTAATGAAAACAGAACAAAAGCTTCTTGCAATTGCTATTAGCAGTTTTTTCACTTTACAAAAAGTATTTAGGATTTGGAAACTAAAACTTGTCATTTAATGTTTGTTGTAGTTTCCTTTTCAGGTTTTCTTTTCGAATACTATAAGAAACGAAAGTGCAGCCCAATAAAGTAATTTCAGAAAAGGAGTTACTCATACTTGAAGCCAACTTTTGAATTTAGATTTTATCAAATAAAAAAACATACATATGAACTGAAATAATCAGCCGGAGATTCCGGATTTCATCTTATGCGAGGGTAATATTCATTTAAAAAAAACATACGTACCCGTTTGAAATCCAACAGTATAACTATTATTCATTGGAGTGGGAGCATTTTGTATGGACACTTTGTTGTTAAATTCTGGACAAAGTGAAGCTACAGGGGCCCCTTCTGCAAAGTCTGGGTTTCTTTGTGAGGAGCTAAAAAGGATAAACAGTAAAGCCTATAATACAGCACAGTTGGTGGTAAATTTTCGGAGATAAAGTAGAAATATGCAAAAATTAATATTAAAAGTTGAGTATAATTTCTATTGTTAATTTTATACTTTCGAAAACGAATCATTTCAGATAAGCAGCAATAACGCAAGGACGCTGAGACTACTTACGCATAAAAGAGGCTGCTTATGCATAAAACCAATTTAAAGATCTACGCCCTTCGGGCGGGCTTGCTTCGATGATATACAGTCTATGCCGAATTTTTTATATTTTTGAAAAAAAAATTTTAAACATGTGTCATGATAACCGCCATATGCTCCCCGTTTCAATGAGGGGTCAAACGTCTTCATAGCATTGGTATTTCTCAAGATATAGATGTTAAAGAAATGTCACAAGGGTAAGTAAGGGTAAATAAGCCCAAATTCCCCCAAAACCTTTGTCAAAAATTTGGTCATCATGGTCGAATGAGGGAGTGAAAAAAGTCCTTGTTGATCAATAACACCCAAAAATGAAATTTTGCAAATAAACTTACTTTGCAGCGTTTTTCATTAACGAGTCAATGATAGCAGGGCCATCTTGAATGCTTCCTTCAATTATCCCAGTGGATGAGATTGATACACCAAGTTTGTCCCTCAAACCTAAAATTAATGATTATGAAAAAGGCAGTAAGACTTCTGAAGGAAAGCTTAAAATTCAGAAAATTCATTGCACAGTACAATTTTAGAACACAAATCCTTCTGTATGTTGCATTAAACAATTATGTCATGTACACCTCACTCTATTATCATACCTTGTTAAATATTATTGACCCTACCCTACAGTAGGATCTACATCAAGTACAATCAGTAGAAACCATAGAAAATTCGAAAAACCTACTAGCTTCTTCACGAACAGGCATTGTTGGTGTCATATATTTATCGAGAAGTGCAACAATTGATGTATTCTTGTGACGCATGGCCAAACTACGCAAATTCTCTCCTTTTTTCGTTCTTCTAGACGTATCAGCACCCTGTTATCATAAGATAGTTGAAAGTTTGAATATTTAAAAAATTACTACGACAAAACAAAAATTTATGGCTCGTATTTATAATTAAAAATATTATGAAAATATTAACCAGGAAATTACCATGCCAAGTAATCAATAAATATATTGAATACAAGAAAAATTATTTCTTACATGATCTAAGAGAATATTGAAAATAATTTCATGACCACTGATTGCAGCCTCCATTATAGGTGTGATGCCTGTAGAATATTGTCTAAAAAATAAAAATAGAAAAAATAGAAATAAAAAATAGAATAGAAAAATAGAAATAGTATATATTCAAAACAAGCTCAGTATGACAAACTTGGCATAGATACGCTAAAAGGTGTGCCTAACGCAACTCAGTTAACTTTATTACGGATAACTTAGGACTGAAGTGAGACTCAAACTCACGCCCTTCGTATTACAAGTGCACTGCTCTAACCTTTGAGCCATCCATTCCACATGAGAACAGGCTCCTCAGCTCATGTAATTTTGGCCTTTTTGGAACACTGTTAAACAGATAATTGTTGAAACTCTTTGTATGAGCTAGATAATAACAGTGAACTCTTTTTTTCACAACAACCGGAAACTCATTAACAAATTCGAACACTGTGGGAGTAAATCATTTTTATGAAACATATTAACCAATCAAGTAAGTTTATCTAGGGGATGAACCACTTTTGATAGATTTGTTCTTAATTGTACTGTGTTTGTGTACAATTAAGAAAAAACACATCACTCTCCGCCAATAAGATTCAAGAAATTATACAGGTTCGCTGTTAGAATGAAATATAGAAATAATTCAATAAGATGATTAAGCGCCCCTCCTGAAAGCCAAAATATTAAAAAAGTGCCTGTGAGCTTAATCAAAGCATTAAAGTCAGTAATGTATGTTTGACAAAGATACCTTACCCAAGGTCAAGATCTGCCCCTTTTGATGCCAGTAACTTGACAGCACTTTGGTGTCCTTGCCTGACTGCATGAAATAAACTTGTCAGTCCTTCATTATCTCTTACATTGATGGAAGCACCATGCTGTAAAACATATTATAAATGATTGAAGAAATAGACTGGGGAAACATCGAAGATAAAATGTAATACTTTGAACACAAAACAATCTGCTCAAACCGAAACCGGTTTTAAATCACAGACATCCGTTAAACCTTAGATCTCCTTTAAAAAGTTGACTTTAAAATGGAATGGATAGTAGTGAAACAGTAGCTAGTGCAACTTTTGTTTGTTACACTTACTTGTAGCAGGAAATACATAATGGACTCAGTAGCACAATATGAAGCTAACATTAAAGTTGTCATTCCCAACTTTGACTGAATATCAATCCTCGCACCCGCTTCTAACAATAAGTTCAAAATATTGTCTCTTCCTACATATGCTGCGTACATGAGGGGTGTCCAACCGCCACGGTTTAAATGATCCAAATCACTTTTTCTACGAATGCAATCTTAAAAAAGAGAAAAACCCAAGCTTAGATTTTAAAGGAAATCGATAGCTATAGATTGAACTGACATTGAAACATTCTGTAAGGTTATACAAACCCCTAAGTTAAAGTCAAATTTCAAATGGCTTCTGGTAATTTAAAACCTTTACACCACTAAACCTGCTATACAAGGAAAATTATTAAAGAGAATAATTTTTAACATTACCTCTAACCATGTCATAGTCTCCAATAAGAGCAGCTGTATGCAAATCTAATTGCACAATTTCTTCCCTTTCTTCTTGTTGAATCAAAGATGAAAAACTTGAAGTTTCAAAAGGGTCCATTTCAGTTCGTAGGTGACTCATTGTGCAAGTTTATAATAAGTGTAAAGTATTATAGGTAAGTATATATTTTCTAAAAAAGAGATAGAAAGATGTACATTTCTCACAACATTTATCCTTATAATAAGGTTAAATCAAGGCCAGTGTTGTTTACAAATTTAAAATTGTTGCATATATACAGTTTTTTTAAATTTAATCAAAATGAGAACTGTACTCTGTATATTTAAAAGACATCTAACAAAACATCCATGAAAGGGAAATAGCAAAGATTTGCCACCTTTCTTCATAAATTAGCGTTAAATTCATTTATAAACACACTCAACACTCATCCAAGACTGTTCAACAAATATCCATCAAAAAAAGGAAAAATTTTCATTCTTATTGACATGCAATATTATTGATCATTAGTTGTATGTTTCCCAACTTTTGAACAACAGATTGCTTTCTTTATCAAAAGATTCAGAATGTCATTAAAAGTTTCTACATAATTGCAGAAACATTTGATCACAGACACAAGAAAACAGGAAAACGCACATGATTAATCCTTAATTATATTCTGCAATGTACTTCTACAGTGAGGCAATTAATTCTCATTATTCAACGCTCATTAAAGAAATCGATAGAATGTAAAGAAATTTGTCAGCTATAAACAAGTGTAACTCAACTAAGAAAATAGACAATAAACAAATACACAGAATACTATTTTGAAAAAGTAATTTCAGGTTGATTATTTTGATTATTTGATTATTCAGACCTATCTGACAATTTTTGTTTTTATAATAATAGTAATCTTTAAAACACAGCTTGAATGTTTGCAGGAGGTGAAGGCACCCGATGTCGCTCTACAAAGCGCTGTTTTGAAATGGGGGAGGTTGAAAATAGTTGTGTTTCTTTCCCCAGTAAAAGATTTTTTCTTAGTCAATCTTCAGTTTCCTATGTAATATACTTAAAGATACTATTAATACTAAATCAGAAAAGCAACAGAAACGGACCCCCTTACACCATGTACAAAGGGAAATTTAGATTTAGAGTTTGGTCCCGTACACCCCCGCTATAAACCCTGTACAAGTTACCCTCAGAGTTGAACAAACATATTTTAGCACGAATGAAGCACTCAAATTGATCAGATTTTGACCTATTTTTTCTGCGAAGCGTGACGAAAGTTGTTTGGCCCCTGCCTTAGGGGTGACATCCATACTCAACTTGCCACGCTTTTAACGGCAAGTTAGCAAATTAGACTGGGCGCAACGCGCTCCATGGGCATGCGGTCGAAAAATATCCCGCTTGCTAATTGATATAACAGTCAAAGAATATTTTGCGGAACCAAAATGAACGAAGCGCGTGCGCTATAAAGGCGTATTTTTATTTTTTACACACTAGTTCTGTAAAATGTATGTAAATGGTAGCGCGTAAAAGGACAACAACAGACATTTTGGTTATACAAGATTTTCGTCTTTTCTTAGCAGCCATCAGGTTTACCCCCTCCCCCCTTAGCAGACAAGCGGACAAGCGGACAAAGTCCGCTATCGCAGACGAAAGTTTTTTGTCGACGTCCCCTAATAGTCAAAGCATATTATGCGGAACCAGAATGAACGAAATGCGTGCACTATAACGGCGTGTTCCGTAAAATGTGTAGCGCGTAAAAGGACAACAACAGACATTTTTGTTACTAAATTTTTTTAGTTTTTTTGTGTTGCCAAGACTGACCGTTTAGGTTGGTGGGTGGGTGGGTCTAGAAACAAACGGCCAATCAGTCAGGGAAAGATTCCTAAATAAGACACACCTTACAGTACTGCCAAAATAGGACACTGTGTCCTATATAGGAAATAAATGTTGCCTAAATAGGACATACTCTCAAAAAAGTCCAATTTTCAGCCGAACCAAAAACCACCGAGGAAAAAACTTGGACGCCGCGCAATGGTTGAGGGTGCTTAAATAGCACAGACACAGCTTCCTAAATAAGCTTCAAAATTTGCGCCAAAGATATCACGTCTAGAACCGGGCCTAAGCCAAATTTCCCGGTACCGGTTCAATACGAATTCTTAGGCCAACCTTAAAAAGTTGTCTGTTTCCTATTTACCGGCAGAGTGAAATAAAAATCGATACGAGCCGGCCGCGGTTGAGAACTTTTTTTTTAAAGATTGCCAGAGAAAAAAAGAATGTT
>JAYRBV010024197.1:0-10843 GCA_036023255.1 Mitrocomella polydiademata
ACAAAAAAAAAGAGAAAAAGAAAAGAGAAAACAGTCTCAAGCAGCCGAGCCAAATCTCAATACGAATACTCTGAAAAAAAAATAGTAATTCGCAACAATGACGTCAGGAATGACACATTTCATAAATCTTCAAATCTTCAAACCCTTCCTATCTTCCCAAATACTCAACCAAATTTAATAAAACTTTGTGAGTAGTTTTATTTTTGATAGAAGAATCGATTTATAGAAAAAATTTGATGGTGAATTTTAGACGTTAATTCTCCTTTAAAATTTTATTTTTATTTTTGACACATTGTTTGTGTGAACTGGATCATTTCTTTGTGATGGTTAAGCTTTCATTTTGATTTCTTTTCATAGATGATGTTTCCACATCAATAAGCTGTGCAAGTGCAAAAGTGTTACTGGAAACAGACCCAAATAGTGACTCTGTAGATGCCAGAAGATTCATTTCTCTTCCTGTTTTGTCTGGTTTAAATCCAACCCAAATGAACATGCCAGAAATGGCTACGCTGAAAAGCTCTGAACATTCTTTACAATTTGGCTTTAATGCTAGCCTAATAGAAGGAGATAAATTTTGTGCCGTAACTGTAGCAGTAGAAGGTAAATTATACTTTACAATACACTAGTAATTGTTTGGGAATAGTTTTTCCCATAGAAACAACTATGTACCTATATAAATGAAAATATCTTGCTAATGTGTTGACAGTAGAAAATCCCTGGACATGGTGGAACTAAAACCCACATCACAACCATGCCTACTATTTGGGAGCTCTTTAAAGTATATTATCCGGAATGTCTTTCACAAATATTTAAAGGAAGTTTGCTTTTTTTAGATAAACAAAAACCAACCCCTTTGGAGTGTGTGGAGGAGGTAGAGACAATAGCAATACAGACCAGACCAATTTTTATTGAAGCAAAGCCATGTAAATTTCAAGACAATGTAAATGGAAATCTAGATGGTATTTTTAGTAAACCACGCACTGCACCAAATGCTCCAAACTATTATGCTGGATCATATAAAGGGGTGTATAAAGTAACCGATTCAAACAAGAATGAAGCAACATCAGATGTTCTTTATACTGTGCATGGTAAGTTCATAAAAAAGATACCTTGAACTTAGTATTATAATACTATAAATTATTCTGACGTAATTTTTTTAACCTGTATATATAAATATGAAATTAATAGTAAAAGTAATAATAAAAAGTCCATCCTTAATAATAATTTAATTAAGCCAGTTGTGTTGGTTTATGGATTGACAATTTTGTCAAAATTTTTACTGTAATGAGCATGTTTATGTTTGTTCTTCTTTTTTTCTTTTTTTTTTAAGATTGAGTTTCAAAACTCAATTCAAGATTGAGTTTCTACTACCGTTTACCGGTAGTAGAAAATCTCTGAAAAAAACCCTGATGATGTATCTGTACAGTATGCTACTTTCTTATAAACTGAGATAGGAAATGTGAGAATAAGATAAGAAGCAATTCTCCTGCCTAAGATATTACTTGAATTCCTTTTGTTTCAGAAAAGCAATGTGAACATGTGTATCCGACCGTTGGTGTTAAATTGAACACATTTGTAAATGGTCAATTTCTTGTTTCTTGTGAAACTGGATATCAACCATTTGCTGCAGGAAATTCCCCATTGAAATCTTACTTTCAGAAGTATGTGGGTGCTATCATTACATGCTTACCTACATTCAAATTCAACCAAGCTTTACCAGATTGTTATAGTATGTATCTCTTTTTTTATGAAAAATTTCTTTGAACCAAGTTTATTTTAGTTCATTTCAGTTCATTTCAACATTCATCTTTAAATAATCCAGTGATAATTTTCTTCATTACCATTTCTTTGACACATGTATTTTTATATAGAACCAATCCAAATGGACACGACCTGTGAAAATGGATCTGTTGCAGATAATATAAAACTGTTTTGTGGTAAGTTATTATTATTTTTTCAACCATCTACCAGTACGGGCAACTAGATAAAACAGGTAAAAATCAATCTAACTGTAGTTAAAATCACCTGATCATGTGTTTATTAGTTTTTCTGTTCAGTGAAACCAAAGCAAAAATGACCCATAAGAAATTATTTGCAAAAGAATTGTTAGTAGCACCCACGGAAAAATGTTGCTTGACCAGGTTATTGCGCTATGCTTAAAATATCTAACAAAAAAGTTAACTCTTTTGGTTATAGGGGAAAAAGAAGATGTCCTTTTCTTTTAGCGTTTGCCATTTTTTGAATCACCTGTTTGGGTAATCGTGACGCAATTGAGAATAATAATATATTATCAGATCAAGTGCTACAATCACCTGTTTTATGGCCCTTACTTACTTCTGTTTTACTGTATAGCTAAAATAGTTCTTACAAAATTGGTTTAATTTGATTAGGGATTACAAATACAAAGTGTTTTGTCCGTTTTTTATTTCTGACAGTTAAGTTTGCTGAAAATATACCGTAATTGCAAAATGTTTTGAAAAAGAATCTTGCGGTGCAGTGGCATAAAAAAACTTAGTATACATACAAACAACAAACAACAAACATACCATCCAATTTTGCATCTCTGATTATCATGTGAATAGTCTTATTCTTTTGGTTTGAACTAAACCACGCGTGTTTCCATTTGGAAATGTTGGATATTTGAAAAAATAGAAATTCCCAAAAAAAGTTCCTTTAACCCTTCGTGGAACGACCTATTTTTACTTTAAAATGATAGAACAAGAATTATCATAGCTACATTTGCTATTGAGTGGAAACTTTGACCAATGGTAGACCTCAATAAATTGACAACAACTGGTACCATTTTTTTAACATCCACGTGATTTGTGTGTATTTTACAAATTAAAATGCTATTCTCAACTATTTTATTGCTCATATTCAAACTTTGACCAGTATATGATAATGGTAATACAAGCTCATTAGATGTTTGGAAAAAAAATATATCTGGTCCGTTAAATACAAGATGATTTAGTAGATACTATGGTTCTGAAGATATCAGCATTTTTAATAAAATATGGACTAGTATGTAAAATACCAACTGTCATTTAATTACTTTTGATGTAGTCTAATTCCTTACTAAGTTTGAGGTATTTTACCTTTGTAGAACTGAGATAATGACAACGAAGTAATTCTATTGTCAGCAATCTTTTGTTGACATACTGACTATAGTAATGACATAATCATATGATGGCGAAATTTGGTATAAGTGTGTGTCAATAAATTTTATGCACTTTGTCCAAAAACTTTTTTCTAATTCTAACCCTTTAAAAGTTTACTAAAACAAATTGACAACCTCCGTTCTACAAAGGGTTACAGTAAGTGACTCTGCTTTCTTTAAGCAAGAAAATTCTTGCTTTACCAGGACCAGTACAACAGGACATCAGAAGGTTTTTGTGAAAAAAAATACTGAACATGACATTTTACACATTCTGAAAAGACATACAGGATTCTGTAACTTTTGATAATTTTTTTCTTATTTTCAGTACCTTGTCCTCGTGGATTTTTCTTTGAAAATGGATCTTGTGACCTTTGTCCTGAAAATTCTACTACTTATGAGTATAAAAGTACTGAATGTGTTTCATGCCCAAAGAACTCAATGACAAAAGATGTTTTTCGTGTTTGTGAATGTAAGTAAAGTATGATTTATGATTGGCTTTTGGTTATTTCAGTAAAGTGTAGTATATTTTATTGCTAACCTAGAGCCTTTGAATAGCCTTTGAATTCTTTTCAGAAGGGCTCCCAACTGAGCTACACCTCTACAGTTAAAATGCATCTTATACTTTCTTTTTTTAAGACATTTGTAAACCAGGAGAATCATATATCAATGCTCAATGTGTACCTTGCCCAGCTGGAACTTATGGACTACCTGGCGCAGAGGAATGCCTTGTTTGTCCTCAAAATACAACAACGATCAAAAACTTAGCTTCATCATTAAAAGACTGTGGTAAGGAGATATTCTAACTTAAGGCTGTATAATTTCAAGCATGGCCCAACCTTTTGTCAAACGTGAAAGTGCAAGAATCCTCCCAATTTTGTTGAGCCTTAATAAAAATGAGAGAGAAACAGAGAGGTTATTTGCGTTTGTTTGACATTCTTTCTTAGTACCTGGAGCTCTCATTAATGGTAATCTGAGTGGGCAGACAGAGAAGATACTAATCAAACAAAACACATCATATTATTTCCGATTTGATTTCCGGGATGTCCCTCAAAACCAACTGTATCAGAATCTGGGCTTGCAGATCTCTTCAGAATACCTATCTAAACAAACACTATGCACTGATGCATACATACAAGCTGTTGGGTTTTATGATTCATTTCAGACGAATTTGACAGGTAACAACCAACAAATATAATATTCAACCATAGAAAACATATTCGCATGAACTCTAACTGTTTTGCTTGTCAGAGTAAGCAAACTCGAAGCTGCAGTATTCAACTGTTGATATCCTTTGTCAGATTTTTCTTGGAAAAAAGTTTGACTAAATAATGAAAACTAATCTTCTTTATCATGAGATATGAAATTGATACGACCTCATTAAGTTGACACAAAATATTGATTAAAGTTCATTATTTGAAGCTTAAAATTATTAAGTCCAATGTTTATAGTTTAACAGAATTTCAATGATAAATTTTGTACGGTTACACTGTAGTACACTGTAGTGTACATTACAAGAAAACCAATGAGTAGTGGGATGTAGAAACTTACAGTAAACTGTTTATATAATTGTTACATTCTAGGACCTCTATGTGGAAGTACGTTAAACAAATTCCACACAATCAAGTTTCGTCAATGGAGAACCAACATCATTCATATTAAAGTCAATATACCAAATACCACTGTAGATATTCAGTTTAATTATGGTTTACGTAAGTAAAATACCTCAACAAATTTTGGAAAGCGGATCAAATTACTGTAAATCTAATCAAAAATTGAAATTTAGCAAAGGAATTGTTTTAGTCGGACAAGAGAGGGCTGACTAAATTTTGCAAAGTGACTAAAGAACTTATTTATGCCCAAATAAAATATTGCCTTACTAAAAGTTTCCAACAGTACAACAATTAGTGTTTTTGATAAATAGTTTTAGTCTGATGATTAAACCAATTACTACAAGTAGCACATCTTTACATTTTAGGAGTGTGTTCTCCTGGGCAGTACTTCAATCTGACAGATCTGCAATGTAGAAACTGTACTCGTGGAACATATCAAGATAAATACAATATGTACGAATGTAAACAGTGTGATAACGGCAAGACAAATTATGCTGATGGTCTGGTAGCATGCATATGTATGTTACTTTCTTTTTTTTCTTACTGTAATCATTAATTTAAGTAAATTATTCAATAATTTCTAGAGGTTATGCAATCAGATAACCTGACTGATGTCTTCCATGCACCATCATTCAATAATTTCTGGAGGTTATGCAATCAGATAACCTGACTGATGTCTTCCATGCACCATCATTCAATAATTTCTCGAGGTTATGCAATCAGATAACCTGACTGATGTCTTCCATGCACCATCATTCAATAATTTCTCGAGGTTATGCAATCAGATAACCTGACTGATGTCTTCCATGCACCATCATGCATCATCATGTAGGGCCTCACTGTTATGTGTATAAAGCTTAAAATATTTGCGTAAAAACTGACCTAATTGAGCAATATTTGCCGACCTGGATTCACAAGGTTGTCTGTTTGATTAAATTCTTATTATGTTTTTATTATTGTAGCACCTTGCCCAAGTGGATTTGAAGGTTCTGGTATCAAATGTACACCGTGTCCTATGAACTCGTACGAGAATCAATCCACATGTGTAATGTGCCCCGAAGGAACTGCCACATCCTTCGAAAGGTCAGCGAAATGTACCAAATCCTGCACAACTGGTGAATTTGTCAACAGTACATTGTCCTGTCAAAAATGTCCACTCGGCAGATATCAACTGAATAAACGCCACTCACAATCAGAGTGTTTCTACTGTCCAACAAACAAGACAACTGTCCTTGAGGGGGCAAGTGGTGTTGATGAATGCATTGGTAAGTTGAAATTGCATATTCTAAGAAACTTTTTAAAGTTTATCTTAGATTTTTCTTATTTACAAACAATGGTATCCTGTTGTTTGTAATCTACAATATAACTACAAATAACAAAAAATAATTATTGCCTTTTTATGCTGAGGTTTTTTCACAGCTACAAAGAAAGCTAAATAATGATTCTAGGCGAAAGAACTGCAGTAGGAGTCGATCTTTTGCAAAAACTCATAAACCACTTAGCTGCTGGGTGGTCATTTATGCCATGTTGCACCAACAGCGTAGATGGAAATCTAAGAACAAACACTTTAGAGTCATTTTATGCAATTGCTACTTTTAGATGCCTGTCATTACGAAGGACAATTTTACAACACTACTTCTAAAGTGTGTGAATCATGTCCAATCGGAACATACAAAGTTGCTAGTCCAATCACACAAGCTAGATGTGAGCAATGTCCAAGTATACTCACCACACAGATTGTTGGTAGCATTCGGAAATCTGATTGTCAAGGTTAGTTTTTAAAATCAAACAAGCGGGTGCGTTTTTTCTTATCCGATTTTTCACTCCATATGATTATTTTACAAGTTGAATATGAATATTTATTTCCTTTATAATAAATTCTAACAAACTTTAACAATCAATGAAATGTTTTGATTTTTCCCCAATACAGTTGACCAGCGTAAATGTGAGACCCATAATCCATGCAAGTTTCCTGGTCAATGTAAAGAAGTGAATGGTACGGCTACTTGTATCTGCCCGAAATATTACACTGGACAATACTGTGACCAAGGTAAAATACAATTCAATTAAAAAGCTTATTGTTGTTGTAAACTTGTGTATTTTGAATCACTAAAAGGATCATCTATATGATCAAAGTATTGATTAAACAGTTGTTCTATGTTTTAGTGGCTGGGCCTTGCAAGAATTCAACTTGTAACAATGGCACTTGTATCCCACTAGCCTCCAAGACAGACAAGTACACTTGTATTTGTAATCCAGGCTACACAGGAAAATTTTGTGACTCAGGTAAATAAGAGAGACACAATTTTTTATGTTGCTCTCAAGGGCGGTGCAATTAAGTGATTTGTTCTCAACAGATGGTACTAAAAAACAATTCTTAAAATACAACCATTTATAAAATTTTAATATTTGATTCCTTAAGAGCCAATTTTTGGTGACCGTCATTTTTACATATGTCATTCTTCACCATGGAAAAAGACAAATTCCAAAATTTTAAGGTTTAAAAATCCACAATGACGGAGATATGGCTATTTTAAGATTTTTAGAATATGAAAGATTTGTGAAAATTTAACAAAGTAGCATCTTTGAAGGCTATTTATTCCTTGCGCCCCTAAGATCACATGATTTTTTCTTTATATTATGTTATCACACCCTGAATACTATTGAATTTTACAAAAAAAAATCATGTGATCATAATGGGGCCTAAAGCTATGGGCTCCGAAAAATGTGATAAATTAGTTTTTGCACAACTTTAAAGCCTTATTTCTCCAAGGGAACTGGTTTATATTATTGAAAATCTTTCAGAATACAAACTAATACCTTTAAATAAAGAAAAAAATCTAATTTGATGAAAAAATATTTAAGGGCCTAGACGCAACTTTGCTTTAAAGAGCGATAAAAAGCAAAATTTTGCAACTTTTGCCTTGCTTTCCCGATCTTTCCCCCAAATTGGGCAAAAATATTTTTTTGGTTTTTGGTACCTCTCTATGTATACTAACAGTTAAACAAATAAAAGTCATGTGATCTACTATAGATTTGGCAAAATTTAGGTCTGAAAATTGAAAAAAACAACACCAAAATCTAGGGAAAGCGAAAAATTCAAGTTCCTCAAATTAAAAAAAAAATTATACAAGTGAATTGGTCTCAAAGAGTAGATGAAATAAAATTTTACTATCACAAAATGCCCAAAGTGCCCCACTCTAATAAAAATTGGCTCTTTTAAAATCAATACTCCTTTCCCGAACAAATACTGAAAATTTCATTAAATTCTGACTGCTAGTTCATAAGTTATCGCACTTTCATTATCTATCAAAAGCCTCTTACTTTTCACTTTACCAGCCTTATTATCATGAATTATCATGAAGCCACGTTTTTTTGCAAGCCTATTGTGGCTGATCAAAATAGATTTTGATTTTCAAAATTTCACACTTCAACAAACACAATTTTACATTTTGAAATTTGAAATTCGTCATAAATCGATTGCGCAATAAGTTTCGGGAAAGGTGTATTATTGCATGAACCTGCAAACCTCCCATCACTTTTCATGAAAATTGACTACATGGTATGTACAAAAACAAAATAGAATTCGCAAAAAAGAAACTGATATTATAAGCTAGTGTTAGCGTCAATATTTTTTCAAAATGTAGGTTAACAGGAGATTTTTCTTGATCATAGTCCACGATCCATGCGATCCTGACCCGTGCTACAACGGAAACTGCACCAAGGCAGGACCAGGCTTATTCAATTGTTCTTGTCCAATGTACTGGGGTGGAAAACGATGTCTTGATGGTAAGATGTAAATCTTCTTCCATTTACGAAAATTATAGGATATATTGGTAAATAGATGTAGGCGGGAATTTGCGATCAGCGATTTTTTTAAATTTAATTTGGTGGCCATGTCTCCAAATATTACTATTACTACACATTGAACACATCTTTTAAATACTTAAATTATGATTAATTTGGTAATAATAGGCGAATTCCCTTAAACTTCCACCAAATTTGATTCCCGCTAAATTCAATTCCGTGATTTAAAAGGGATGATATTCTTCATTTTGTTCTTTAGATCTTCCCTCCCCCTGCAAAAATAGCAGCAACTGTAACAGAAACCATGCCACTTGCACCGAAGATCTTACCGAATATGGTAAATTCACTTGTAAATGTAATCGTGGTTATGAAGGTCCAGCTTGTAACAACAGTAAGTGTGTTTATTTGTGGTCGATATTGTTCTACAACCGAGGTCATTGGTAATGAAACTTTCTGCGTTTGCTAACAAAGTTTTCATGCTCCACAAGGAATCAAAAGTTTTTTCGGGCTTGATCCTAACATTGAGTATTTTTTTCAGAGATTTTCTATTAGTCTTTAGCCTTTAGATATTTCGATCTGGATCTGGAGAGTTTTCTTTGTCGATCACAGTAACGTATTCCAGGTCACAATGTAAATATCGAAAAGTACTGGCCCTAGTATCGACCCTTGTGGTACTCCTGGCACAATTCCATGCCAAGCACCAAATTTTTCTTTGATTTTAGTTCTATGTTTTCTGTTAGCCAGGTAGTTAGCCATCACAGCCAATTAAAATGGCGTGAACGGCTTTTTATCGTTTAAAGCGAACCAATCAGATTTTTCCCGTATTTCCTGTCTTGTTGATGTCCAAAAAACAATACAAATGGAAATCCACCCGGGCTCTCCGGGTCAAATTAATTGTTGTCTCCTTTACAGTTGTTTTGCAAAATGAAACATTTAAGTACAGTCTCACTTCATTTCTCAGTTTTCTGTGGCAAAGTTAACAGAGGGTTGATATAATGTAGCGTAAGACACACTTACTGCCAGCGTACCTATCTAATTTGTCACAAAACCTTTGAGGATTTTCTGAATGTTTAAGTACATTAATTCACCCTGTGTTTCATAAATCTATGTCCGTTATTGTGATTCCTGAGTTTATAGAGTCAAAACTATCAAGAGTGAATTCTACGACATAAAAACTGGTCTGGGATTCAGCCTACTTTTGAAGTTGGATTTCTTTAATAACATTTCATCTTTTAATAGCTCCTGACGATTGCCAGGAAAATCCATGTAATGCTACTGGAACCAAGAGATGTATGGTCGATGTGATCGGGAAGAGGCGTTGTTTTTGTAAACCTGGTTACCATGGTGACAGTTGTAACAACTATAAAGGTACCTCTTTTTAAAAAGTTGTTTATGCTTTAGAAATAGTTTTGCATGTTGTGACAAGGTTAATGATCAAAAGTACGATGGCCAATTACGAAACTAAGCTATTTCTAAGAAACATTGCCAGGCTACATTCGAGCGTGCCGTAAGTAATATGTTGAGGCCAGAAATTCAGAAATTCTTCATGTCCATGAAGAAATTAAAAATTTTGCAAATTAGGTATTGTTTGTGCATTCGGCTCTTGTTTATTTGAAGTACAGTTTAAACCTATTTTTTACTATTTCAAGAGTGTACAATTGGGGAGGAATTCTACGAAGACAGATGCTGCACATGTCTGCAAGGTAGCTACAATGACAAGGATAACAGCACTTGTACGCAATGTTCAGCAAAGTTGTCAACTTACCAAAGGGGAGCGAACAGCTCAGATTGCTTAGGTAATTAATGAACTTTTGATAATCGAGTTTCTCAATTATGAGTCCTTTAGTCTTAGAAGCGTTATAGGCCGGATGGTTTAGTAGCTCGTAACCCGCCGGTCGCGAGTTGTGAAACCGGTCACTCTCATTGTTAATTTTCATATGTTCCGTTGTAGATGCCTAGCAACGTAGGCAAGACCCTCATTGATAACAGTTCCGTTGTAGATACTTAGCAAAGTAGGCAAGACCCTCATTGATAACAGTTCCGTTGTAGATGCTTAGCAACGTAGGCAAGACCCTCATTGATAATAGTTTCGTTGTAGATGCTTAGCAACGTAGGCAAAACCCTCATTGATAACAGTTCCGTTGTAGATGCTTAGCAACGTAAGCAAGACCCTCATCGATAACAGTTCCGTTGTAGATGCTTAGCAACGTAGGCAAGACCCTCATTGATAACAGTTCCGTTGTAGATACTTAGCAACGTAGACAAGACC
>JAYRBV010024219.1:0-10836 GCA_036023255.1 Mitrocomella polydiademata
GATGATTATAATTTGAGAAAAAAACTCGAGTTACGTGACGTCATAAAACTAGAGTTATGACGTCATAACTCGACTTTTTTAACTCGATAATTTCCGAGCCTCGAAAAAGTTGAGCTCGATTAAACTTTTTCCCTGGTCTCTACACAAAATTAAGGTGGATTTGTACCATATGTCCTTTTGACAGCGGGCACGGGAAAACAGTTTACTACAAATGTAAACAAACATTAACTTTAAACAATCAAAAAAGCTGTTAGGCTGTAGACACACGGGAAAAAGTTGGACCGATTACATCAGTAGCTAAAAGTATCAAGCTTTCCACAATGAAAAGCAATTTTGATAAGAACCGCAAACGAGAGAAAAAAATGTTCATGTATGTTACCATAAGAAGCAGTTGATAGTTCTGAGAGGTATCACGTGAGAAAAGTATCATTCTTCAAAGAAAGATAAAAAAACCATGTCAATCTATAATCTATATACAGCGTGGTTCACAAATATGTTGTTACAAGACTTGCAATTAAAATTAATTAAATGTTTTTCAGTGTTTTGCGATTTTTGTCTACACTGTACAACCATTTATTTATTTCAGAAATATTGCTTCAACTCTTAAAATTCTAATAGAATGAATTTAAAACAATGTTTTCAGCTCCATCCTTTACCAGTTAACATCTTTCTACTAAATCAAATTAAAAACAATTCTCGCCACCTCGTCAAAGTCTATATACTATAAAGAGTTTGGGATAGAATGAAAAGTAAAGAAAACATTTACTTAATAGACGATTCATCTTTTTTTCTCACAAACTAAACTAGACAAATAATTACATTTTATGCAATGAAAAATTATATAAATGAAAAAATAATATAGTTTTAAAAAGTTAATATAAATAGTATCGTAAATAAAGATTTCAAATTTTGTTTAAATTACTGAAACATACAATATAAACTGCACAGAATAATCTATAACAGAACGCGTGCTTTTTGAGGAATCGACCGATAATGGGCAAATAATATTTCTAGCTTTGACGAAGCACGAAAGTCAAAATTTCGTAATATTCGGTTTACATTGAAAATTACATTAAAAACAACCGACAATTTCTTGAAAAAAAACAACAACAACAAAATAACAGTTTGTCTAACATATAGTTCGTCTGTCGGTTTGAGACCATTCGTTCTTCTATAGAAAGTCTCTTAAATTCGTCTGACAAATCGAGACAACTTTCATCAAATGCCTCGTTCTTTCAGACACGTTTAAGAGGATTTTGACCGACAGATGAACGACCTCCTGAGAAAAAAGTTTCAGTTTCTAATGAGAATTCTTGGGATTCTTGTTGTGATTTGTAACTAAGGAAACGAAAAGCAACATTTTAAAATACAATTAAGAAAAAGGCTTTTCGATTATTGAACCGCAACTTTGGTATTCTTCAACCGAACAGCCACTCACTGAGAGCCACACTGTATAGTTCTTATCGGATACATTTTTCTCACTTTTAGAATTAAAACTTTTCCTAACATAAATAAAACAGCATATATATAATACATAAAGAGTAAATTATATAAACTTTAGTATAAAGGGAAGTCCAAATAAATTGTCCACTATAAAGCTTTCGAGGAATTAAATAAACCTGTTTTAAAGAGATACATACACTACACCATATTTTCGGCTGTGTAATAAATCTACTATCTGGGATAAAATTGTAGAGGTGAAGACAAGACTTTTCTCCTCAAAATAAAACACCCTACTTCCTTGAACCTAAGTTTTTTCTTTCTATATATCCAGGCATGATACCATCGATCGTACGAAACGCAATAGCAGTGAAGAAAACATCATAAAAAACCCTAAAAAATTGCATGAATTGTATGCATGCTGTGACGAATTTCATATCTTTATGGCATCCGAGGTGAGGTGAGCTATTTTCAGAAAAGCATCAGTGCCCAGTCCCACCATGGGCATGAGGGTGAGATTTCCGCCCAGAAAATCGGCGTACGCTCGTGAACTGGGTAAACCAAATCCGTCCCCTGAGAGATGTCCGCCCACGGCTGAGATGTTGGCCGCGCTGACGAAACTATCGAACATACCACCCTCATTGAGGCGTTCATCATCTTCGGCGGGCGTACTGGAGACGGAATATCGGAATATGTCCTCCATTCGACTTTCGGGAATTCCGCCGCCCCGATCAGATATTCTACAAGAAAAAGGAAGAAGGCAATTATGTTACCTGGTAATGTGCACCGACTTAAGGGGACCCGTAGTTTTAATCTGCAATCATTGCATCAATTTTTCAAAACATCGGAATAGGACTGGAGATTTATTACAGAGGCGCCAACAGCGGAAGTAGGCTGGCTAAAAGAATTAGGATAGAACCAGAGAAATCAACCGTACACATTCATCGTTTCAGCGGACGGACTGACTACACGCTGTACTCGTCGCTGTTTTTACATAACACAGTATTAGTTGAAATTCGAGATGGTACTGGTACTGAATCTAGATCTCAATGCACTTGGGACCGCTCACAGAATACAAATATACAAAACGTTAACTTACTTGATAACAAAATGTTCATCGTTGTTACAGATGGTCACCTCCAGAGAAGGAATTTCAGGGGTGGATCGTGTAGTACACTTGCTCTTGTACAAAACTGTCGCCCTGTAATACAAAAACAAAAAAAACAACAATAAGCAATAGGAACAATGATCTTCACTCCAAAAACAATAATAATTATATATTCCGGTAGAGCACGATATCTAAGCAATCGCACCAACAGGAGAAGGAAAGCGTGAAAAACTTAACCGAGCGTGTCTCGCTTCTACGGTGATTCGTACGAACGGTTGTTTTGAGAGTATAAGTTTGTGTATCTTTTTGGGCCGTTATTCTAAACACCATAAAAAAATGTAAGGTGCGTAGATTTTGTCGTTACACAGACTGGAGCAGACAAAATATATGCATTCATTCTATTCAACTAAATTGTGTCGAGTTATATCTGATATCCATGTAAGTATTTGAGTCGACTTTTTTCATAAAATTATTAATTCAGTTCTAGAATTAAAGTTCTCACTCACTCTACCGTCAATGCTTTCCACGGACAGTTGAGATATTTCAAAGTTTGTTGCCTTTTTATAAAGGGAAAATAATAACAACCTAGCATTCGGATAACAATTACACTCACTTCATAGCATTCTTCAGTAACTCTTGCAAAATGTACTCCAAAGCTGATGGGAAATGAGGGAAACACGCCTTCGTGTGACCAGAGAGAAAGACGGACGGCGAATGTCCCAATGCGTGTTCACACATCAACCGGTTGTTGTAAACACATTTCTCAATGATTCGCTTAGGGGACGTGCGCGTGCAAATTACACCGATGAAATCATCCTGTAAAAGTAAACATCCAAATTGAAATCATTTCAAGCATATTTGAATTCGGAAACCTAGGAAAATGGATTTTTCAAACTTTAGGCAAGCTTGGGGAAAAGAAGTGACAAAAACTTGCCCAACATTATTGAGATAATACTTTTGACTAGACCAATTAAAAAAAGATAGCATCCTCCCACCTTTTGACTTCTTAAGCCAACGTGATGTTCCGCTAGTAGCCTGATGCCAAGTCTTGACTTGATCGTTCTTTCTGTTAAGGATCCTAACACTTCGTACTAAAAAATCATAATAAAAATAAAGCTTTCTACTAGGGGTAATACTAATTATAAACGCGTAATGTTTCGCACATTTTTGTCGAAATGTTCGTGTCATAAAATGATAAATTGGAGACCCGCGTGCTGGATGTCGTGACAATTTTTACCAGGTACTAACCGGTACTTGGTGTTTGACTTCCAGGAATGCTTTAGCGAGTGACGAGATGACATTCTGATGGTCGTCCAATAGACGTTGTATCAACGTACTGTACTCTTTCTCCTCTTCTAGTGTTTTGATCTGTGAAACACAAGAATAAAACTAAATATTTCCATGTTGTGTATAAATTCGGTGAAACGAAGAAATCGTGTAGCGACTAAAAGACATTATAAAAGCACGGCCTCATGGTTTGTGGCGACAAATTATAGCTCAACTGTTCAAGGATTCAAGTGACAGGCCAAATCTTAAAAATAACTCGCCGGTTTGGTACATAATGGTAAGATAGAGATAAAGAATTATCTTAACTTACCGGCGGGACGGTTGACAATTTGTGGAAAGCGCGTAGATATAATTCGTACTATAAAAGGAAAAAATAACCATTTTAAAAACACAGGTGAAATATACGCGAAGAAGTCAAGAGTCCGTAATACGACTACAACAGTGGTTCAAACTTATCCATTTATCCCAGAAGAGAAAAATCTACCGGACTGTAAAAGAGTAGGAAACGTTTTGCCAGGGTTCCGTTTTGAAATCGTGCAGTTGTAACGGTAGTTAAGATTATTTCACTATCCATGTTGTTAACTTAAAGGATGAATAGTTTACTGTCCTGGGAATGAAATTTTCGCATAATAAATAACGTCATATAGACGATGGTAAAACGTACCACTTGTTGAACGTTGGAATTAATGGCCACAACATAAGGGAGACTTTGAAAATCAACCACTCTCCTTGCGATACGTCGAGGTAGTTCCGTTTGTAGGAATTGTACACTTTTCTATAAACACAAAAGTATACACAATGAACAATTTGGTTAAATGTAGGCTACTTTGGGGCCGTACACTGCAAACTCCTTTGGTTCCGTTGACTTCGCAGATGATTCGCAACGTAAGCAGGACTCTCACTAATATCACTTGCAGCAGACTTAAAACAAAGTCAAGCTAAGAGGTCGTCCATCTGTCGGTTTTAGACCACCGGTCAAAATCCTCTTAAACGTGTCTGAAAGAACGAGGCATTTGATGAAAGTTGTCTCGATTTGTCAGACCAATTTAAGAGACTTTTCTATAGAAGAACGAATGGTCTCAAACCGACAGACGATATGTATTTTGAACTTTTGTTCCGTAAAAATGAATGTAATTTCATTATAATTGGGAATCACTGACGATTGGCAAAACAGAGTGATCTCCGACCAACAGTTGGAACATTTAAAGCGCAGAAACAACAAGCTTAAAGTGTACTTACTAACAAATGGCGACCATCAGATGATCTACCAGCAAACATCAATTTATTTGGTGTAAGTAAACGCACAGGCTAAAATGAAGAAAAAAAAAAATACGTTGGGAAAATTTAACACAAAGAAACTTTGATTCCTAGATTCCTAATCCTTTGGATTATCTCTTGAATTTAAAAATTCATAACATAAAGATTCAATAAATTAGACACTCTTAACTTCTTCAACCTTTTATTGACTCGAGCTGGGTTTCTTTTTTTTTGCTGGTTACAGTAGTAGGCTGCTAAAATAGTCAATTCGGTCGCAATTTGGTCGCAAGCCTACACATCAAAGGCAGAAGGCAAACTCACTGATATAAAGTAAGTAAAGCACGCAAAAAACAGAACTTGAATCTTGTGTGGCATTTGAATTCAGAACAGGGTGAAATTTAGCTAGGAAACCTGGCTCTGACTGTTTCACTACCCAAATCACAAATATACATGACAGCCAAAATATGTGAAAGAGAACTTCTCTCGCCAGATTTTTAGGTTTTATATAAGAAGTGCGGAACGGTGCGGAATCATGCGGAATGGCGCGTAAAGAAAGAAAATAAAGGCAGGTTTCTTAGCTAGGTGAAATTTGACAATATATTATTTACCTTTTCAGCTTCGGCAGTAATCGCCTTCTGGTTGTAATACGCCCATTTCTTCTCCAAACCGTAACTTTGGATTGTTGAGCTGTGACGTACCACGTGACACTGTCCCAGTCCCCTCGAAAGGACGCGTCTAGCTGTTGACATTTTCAACGCGTTAAGTGTTATTTTGTTTTTTGACAGATAAAAAAACTCATTGCTGAAACGATATAATGAACGGAGTAACAAATAAGTATGGGATTACAAACACGAAAGACGAACGAGGAAGGTATAGATTCCCCGCTCTCTAGAGAAAAAGAAACACATACGCTATTTCCACAACATGCCAGTCGGACGATTTGTAAACCTTTCGTGACTCTCCCTCCGTACCTCCCCTCCCTTCTTCCACACAAGAGCACTTACACTGAAATGGTTTAACCAAATATCAAGTTACAGTGCATCCATGAGTGTTTTAAACAGGCTCAGATCTAGAAGAAAAGTGTGCCCAACTACCGGACGCTACCCTCTTGAAATCGATCATAAAAGTGCCCTTTTTGGAAAAATAACCCTTTCTTTTTATTCTTAAATTGGACTTAGTTTTTAAGAACCACTTACATGAAAAATAAGAAGTTTATGATCTCTCAGGCAGATCTACAGATCTAACATTAAACATTGCGAGATTGATTGTAAATTGTTAGTTAAGATAAAATTACAAGGAAAATTGAATGATGAGTTTCAAACACCAGGTTCGAAGCGTTTGCGCTAGGACAGTCCGTATGAGAGAGATGAGCAATTTCACAACATACTAAAAGAGCATAATTAGCTTTTTAACAACGAAAAAATAAACATATTATTATTATATTATACATAAATTGAAAATGAAATATGAAAATTTAAAATGGGAAGAAACACTGCTTTCCACCTGAAAATGTGAAGTGTTCATAAATGTTTTTGCTATTGAAAAGGGCTCAACACATGATAAAAATGTGCCACTAACTTTGAAAAATCCAAACACTTTCAAACAAACTGCCAGGCTTGGTGAAAACACTCAAAAGACAAAGGATGTTTTTCTATCGATACTGCAGGCAAAAAAATGTGTCGTATCAAAAAAACAAAACACTCAATCCACTTTTACTCATAAATTATAGTTAGTTTTGTTGAGTTATAATTTAATAGAATGTATAATTGAATTATCTAAAACTCTTTTTATTGTGTACAAAAAAACTAATAAAAAGACAAATGAATATATATAACTATCTTTAACTTCAAAATATTACCTAATAAAAAACGATTTTTGAAGCTAAAAAACGAAATAAGTTTGCACGAACCCACACTGTTTGCCAGTGTATACTGCAGTATGAACTCGTGAATTTCAACTTTTCTAGGGTTGTCTGAGTATCATTCACTTTGGCACCACGAAGGTTTTGTTACACACAAAGAAACGAGCTTATTCTATGACTGTGCAAACGAAACATTGAATTAAAAAACCTGTTACATACAGCTGCTTTGTTGCTAGCCTATCCAATTTCACAAGAGCGTTTGAATTCAAAATACTATTACCTCAAAATGCGTTATGAAAGAATATATAATACCTTAATTAATTATAATAAAAACTATCTGAAGATGCGGCGAATGCTTGCGAAAACACTTTTAATTGTTTATTTGATTATTAAACCTGCCAACATAGTGTCGTCAATAAAAACTAATGATAAAATATATTTAGAGCGAATAACACAAAATTTGAATTCAATTTATAAAACAATTCCAATGATTGTGACAAACTATAAGACAACAAAAAAGTCGCATTAAACGTTTTGTCTCTGACTACTGGGATGGTGGATCCTATCCAAATGCATAGCCATGTCAACGCTGGACTGGGACTGAGGCTATGACTAAAAAGACTAAAAACAAGACATTTGGAACTAACACTACCTCCACTTCGCTTTTCAAGTGAGTTGTCACTGTGCTAGTCTATCTGATAAACCGTTTCGGGCTTTTTTGCCCTACTCTTGGTCTATCGGAACTCGTTCAGATCCGAGTAGTCAAAAAGTTGGAGAATACTGCACATGCGCACTTGAGACATAATAAAAATCAAAACAAACGGCCATTATTGTATTTTTTTTTTACAGCGACGTTCTTCGTAATTTATGCTGCACATGCGCAGGCTTTCTGTTGTGGAGCAAGGTCTGAAAATGTTTGTTGTGTTGAACCTATTCTTCTGACTACTCTTATAATATAAACGAATGCCGATAGACCAAGAGTAGGGCAAAAAATCCCAAAACGGTTTATCAGATAGACTATCACTGTGCTGGTCTGTAGGCAAACTTTACTTTGCTGGCATGCAGATAAACTAGTGACTAATATTAAAATCCACATTTTGGGATTATCGAATCTAAAAAGCAAGGATTTTCCAACAGATATCCGAAGAATCAGAACACTTAAATATCGAAGCTGTGGTGGAGACTAGCATTCAGTGTATATACCCTTAGGGTATAACTATTCTAGTGTATGAACTAAAACCTTTCACAAGTCTTAAAATTCATTCAGGTATTGATGGAATTTCCATCTTCATCGTGATCATCTATCAGTTGCTCCTTTGATCCACTGATTGGTTCCAACTTTCGCGAGTTACGCTTTTTGGTCTTGTTCAATATACCACTCTATGAAATTAATAAAACTAAAATAGAACACCAGGGGAAAAAAAAGTCTTTTAAATGCCACCTGTAAAAGGGAAGAAGAAATTTCCCTATGCATTTCTATAGAATTTGATTCAACGTTTTCAAGTCGATCAGGTGACAGAGTGAGTTTTTATTGGGTGGTCTTTTGTAGTTTAACAATAAGAATTTCTCAGGAAGCGAGGGAGAAAGATGTGAAGATGCGAACATGTTGTGATAACAGAAATTCAAAAAAAGCATTCGACCTATTAAATCTTTTTCACGAAATAGTCGAATAAGTATAGTTCTTTGGTTAGGAATAGTCGTTTAAACAAATACATTCTTAAACATTGTCTCTTCTGTTTGGTGAACAAAACACAATTTTGTTGGGCGTTGATAATATTACTCTTTATGGGATAAAAATTACTCATGGAAACCAAAACTTTTTTTAGTGCTGGTTACGTAGGTATTATAAGGATCCTTCAAATAAACTTTTCAAGTAAAATATTCATACCTTAGAAATGATAAAAAAAGGTTTTTTTTAATTGTACACCCTTCAAAAGAAAACAACAATTTCAAAAAATGAATTGCTTACCCTTCTCCAGTCAACCAAATTCAGGAGAAGTGAAGAGATGACACAGAGAACGGCATTACATAACATGAAAATCATCACATACTCCCATTTGTAGTCACTATCCCTGTATTGAGAAGAACCAAGCAAATAGAAAATAAGGTAACCTAACCTATCCTTATAGAGAAATCAAAATAAGTCTTAAAATTGATTTGATAGTTGAATTGATTATTCTTAATTTAAAGATTACAAATTCACAGGCAGCACTTCTACACTCAAAGACAATTTTAAGGTTAAAAACGGTTATACCGAAAAGAAGCAAACAAAAGAAACATCATTCTACTACCACTGTTAAAACAAGGATGACAAGGATGCACACACTTTGTGTTTAGGTTATAAAAATAACACGCTTACTTGCACTTATCCAATATGGAGCCAACAACCAAAGAACAAACGCCAATACCGATCATCTGCATTGATGTCATCAATCCAAGTGCAGTACCGAGGACGCCAGGGTTCACACATAACGGTGCAGAGGGCCATAAACTTGTCTAAAATTTAGATAAAATGTAAACATATTAAGATCCATATTAAAATCCATAAGTTCAAATCAGTAAACCCTGCAAATGGCCATAATGCACTGGAAAGAATTGTCAATTCTTACAGCTAACTTCAAATGTAGGTCATACTTTTGTCCCAATAGCTTTTAAAACACAGGACTAACAAAATGCTTTGAAGGAATTTATAGGTGCACGTTTTTTTCCTTCAAAACAAAACAAAATGTCTCGTATGAGCTATAACATGAATTTTAAATGTATGCACAGATGGTTAATTTGACTGAATATTTTACAAACTAAATAAGATTTACCGCAGCAGCAGAGTAAGTAATTCCCAGAAGGATTGTTCCGTATAAAGGATGCCACGTGGTGAAGGCCAAGATAAGATATACCGGAATGGTAAAAACAGCGCAAGTGGTTGCCAAAACACCGCGGTAACCAACATAATCCTATCAAAACGCAAACAGTGTACATTTACAACCTTGTGAAGGTCACTTGTATCAAAGCACTAAATGTATATTCTTATAGTTCTCTAGATTGAAGTGTGTCAAGTTATTACTGGAGGCTTTTAAAAAATTAGACACTAAAAAGAAGCACAAAACTATCCGAATATTTGTCATTTACAATGAAACACAGTGTTAAGGTTTTAAGGCTTTACCTCGCCATTGGAGACAGTGGCGGATTCAAACAGCATGTTTTAGAGCTTGTAAGCCTTATAACCATTCAGTCACAGAGAAAATAATAGAGTGTCACATGAAAAAATTATACGCTGTTACTACTTCAAAATAAGTAGATATTTGTGTACTGTAAAGCATCGATAAAGAGCCCACCCTAAAACAGGCGCTTATTCAAAATTAGAATATACTTAGACTTATTGGTTCCGCAGCACAAACAGCCCAGGAGAAAAACAATATATGTTTATGAATATAATATTTTATGAATAAGAGAAAAAACTCAAAACCCGATTATCATTGCTTTTTTTCTTTTGATATCTATATAATAAAAGCCGTATTTTGTATCTAAGTACGCATTTAGGAATGTTTGGAATGTTTGTGGAGGACTTTTTTAAACCCTCCAGGGATCAGTTGTAAACTAAAACTACATGTCACAATGGAATCAATTAATGACTTCATAGTTAATCTACACTTTTTAAAAGATCATAAAAACGTAACTCCCAAGGGAAATAATATGTTAAGACAAACGAGTTGATATTGATATTGATATGGATGAAAAATATGTTATTATATTGTAAATAGACAAGCCCGTAGGGCGCCTGAGATAACAAATACATTCCAAGATGAAAACCCGAAGGGCGCTTGTAACTTTCACTGCGTAAGCAGTCTCTTCAGCGTCCTTGCGACGCTGGTTTACCAGCTAGTAT
>JAYRBV010024241.1:0-21217 GCA_036023255.1 Mitrocomella polydiademata
TGTATTTTCTGCCCATCGTTTTCAGGCCATTTATGCTCAAAAATAAACAAATGACGTCACACGCAACCCGTCTATAGTTTTTATTGCGTCATCGATAACTACACTGAAGATTATAAAAATATTTTCTGTACCTCCTTTGCTCTACATTGGAATAAATGTATTGCTCCAACTTTATCCTGCGATAACTTCGTGCTGAAGATGAGCAGATTCTCAAAGATGACGTCATCAAGGACAGTCAAACAAAGACTGATTTGATTTATCGGGTATTCTTCGATGAGTTCCTATAGAATACATTATAGAAGGGAAAATCATTTAAACAACTGTGTCAGCGACCCAGTAGGCAATTTCGTCAAAAACCAACTTTGGAGGAGAGTATTTTCTATTGAAATCTCAATTGTAATGAACTCAATTTCAATAGAAAACACACTCCGGCGTAGATGTTATTCATTTTGCTGCACTGTAAGGGTACAACAAAATTGCACTGTAAGGGTATGTTTTTTAGTTTTCGAACACTGCACCTTAAGGGTGTGGTTTTTGACCGTAAAGTTTGGGCCGCACATACGGCCCCCCGGATGCAGTAGGGTTGATTGGTTATTTTGACATTAATATGACATATTAATGTCTTCTGAAAAGTTTCTGAAAAACGTTGTTGACGTTGTGCTGGTCAAATAAAATTTTTAAATCAAAGGCTGAAAATTCGCTTAGTGGAGGAGTGCATATACTTCACCGTAGAGATTTCAAATTTTTTTACAGCTTTCTTGGAAGAAGGCGGAAAAAACTACGCGATAAGATATTTGAGAGGTTGAGAGGTAAGAAAGTTCCTGTTTTGTGAAATTGCGGCTGAAATAAACTGAAAAAAAATTCTTACATTTGTCTCTCCATTAGCCATTGTTAAGCGTTCAGTAGAAATGGTCATATTCATCTTCTGGGCCCACAAACCACCATGAGAACTTATGTCCTGAAAAAATGGTATGGTATACACCATGAGAAGTTACTCACTGTATACATAGAAAATGGTATGGTATACACCATGAGAAGCTACTCACTGTATTACATAGAAAATAAGAGGTATTGTTTACACCATAAAAACTTAAAACCATAAAAGTGAAGTATTGATTATTCCATGAAAACTAATATATCACTAAGACAAAGTACTGAATCCTTGTATTTTACTGAAAAATATGGTATGAGAACTTTTATCATAAAAGTAAAGCATTGTTTACACCATAAAAACTTATATTGGATAAAAAAATGCATCATTTTACACGTCATCATTGATGATATACACCCTGAAAATGCACAAAATATCCTAGTCTAATTTTCATATTCCACGGAAATACATGTTCCTCAACACAGTTTTTTGAAGGTCTACGAGTAGACTAAAATATCCACAAAAAATTAATTTCTATCATACCTTTAACTTAGTAAGAGCTTGGGCAGGAGTCAAGTAGCCCTCTTGTATATCTTGTGGAAACGAGGCAAGATGCTAGGAAAAAGAAAGAGAATGTCAAAGTTCTTCGTTGGGTGTGTTTTTACATCCTTATATTTCAGTAGCATAGTCTGACAAAGTAGGCATCATTTCGTTAACGCGCCCATTTCATTAACGCCCATTTTATTTACGCCCACTTCATTAACGCCCATTTTAATTATCCTGGAAGTGTGTTGTAATATGATAGGGTGGGGTTGTAGAAGTTAGAAATGTTAGAAATATGGTAAATTATATCGTGTTTGTATTGGCTAAATCAATTGCATACTAAGGGTCGAATTACATTGTATGAAACTCCTTATAAACGCCGTTTAATCGAAGGATATATGCGGTGTTTTTTATAATTCAGCAGTTCCATTACAACATAAGCTCCACAGTGTTTTATTATAAGAAAAATCCATTCTTAATATAGAAAGAAGCGAGATGTAAATAGGGCCTTGGTGAAATTTTGATTCGTAAACTTACCTCTACAAGAAAACTTTCGGAATTCGGTGAAGGATTCGCCATATCTATAAAGACAAATATAGAAAAACGATACAATGAGATAGAAAAAACCTCAAATTATTTTAGCTGTAACGTCATTCCTATTATCGTTATTGTAAGGGAACATCAACCAACCCTGGGGACGAGGTTGCAATCAATGGCCACTAATAAAGAGCTGCTTTATAAGGTCGCACTAACGTTGCGTCTTATGCAATTCAACCGACCTGTGCATAAGATGAAGACGCAACGCTGCCTTTAGAGTTGCTTACATTATAGTGTATTCTCCATAAGTACACGTTTGTATAATTGAATTCGACGCAACGTTAGCGTGGCCTTATAAAGCCAAGAGAGAGACTCTAAGAGAGTCTAGACTAAAAAAACAAAAATATTGCTGACTTACTGTATTTTGCTATTGAACCAGGGGGTAACCTAGGTAATGATTGTGTATTCTATAAATAGAAAGGTCCAAAGGTAATCGTGTGTATTTATACTACAAAAAACAATTATACCACACAGATGCAATTTCAAAGGAGGCAAAGTGCGGAATAAATTGTCTTTACCCAACCGGCAAAATCATTGAAAGTGGGAGATTTTTTTAGTTCACCTAAACACCTAAAAATCTGTCGAGTCTTAGAATGGTTACCCAGCCGGCAAAATCATTGAATAACCACCATGCCGGAGTGTGTTTTCTATTGAAATTACATCCATTACAATTGGCATTTCAATAGCAAACACTCTCCCCCAGAGGGTGTTTTGGACGAAACTGCCGGCTGGGTAGCAGTACAGCTTAATGTACACCATGCAGATAATAAATACAACAGAAAGCAAAAGAAACGGCTGCATATTTGTGTGAGACATTCTATTCCATACCAAAGGCTTGCTTTATGAGGCCGCACTAACGTCGCGTCGAATTCAATTCTACAAACGTGTAGATATGAAGAAGACACTATAATGTAAACAACACTAAAGGCAATGTAGCGTCTTCATCTTATGCACAGGCCGGTTGAATTACATTAGACGCGACGATAGTGCGGCCTTATAAAGCAAGCCAAACACGACACCAATATTACTACACAACTTTCCATCTCTTTTTCGAAATGATTTCAGTGTACACATTTTGGATAGACTAACTCCACCTTGAAATAACAAAGCCTATAGATCATATCAAGTAACATTCTCGTTTAGTATTCCATGTTGGTCATTTTAAAGAACAATGTTTTATTAAAACAGGCTATTCTCTTCATTCGCCAAAATTACCATTTTTGAAAGCTATTCGAGTTACTTCTTCAACGAAAACTTATCTTTCTAATAAAATTAATTTTATTTGAGCTTTAAAGATTGATGTATGTATGTATGTATGCTTGTGCAAGCTTTTTCGATTAATTTGTCAGATATCATTGTACATGTTCTCTCCCTTTCCCTCACTTGTAACTGTATATGTTCAAACTAAACCAAACGCTAAACGTCAAGACGTTTTAAAGACGTCAGTTTAACATCCAGGTAACATGATTTAAAGGGAAGCAATGTTAATCCTATAGAGGTTTGTTATAACGGCAGCTTTCTGATTAAGAAGGCTCATCCTAAAAATCCCCTGATTTGAATCTTATCGTTCTTTTTCGTATCGTCTTTTGGACGTTATTTGGATGTTACGCGATATCATGTCAGAACTTTTTATTCCCCGACAATAGAATGTCATTCAGAAATTTTAACTTAAGATAACAATGATTTTCCCTAAGCAAAAACTACCCAATGTTTGACTATTTCATTATCAGATCAACCATTTACAAGACCAACAAAATTTGATTAAATTACTATCCATCCAGAGGACTATCCATACAATGTTGTTTACCATAAATTCTTAATCAAGGAATGTAGATTCTCGTACCGGAGGAGAGTATTTAACCATTTTTACACTCTCCTACTTAAAGATCAAAATTTGCCAGTTTTAAACCATGTGCTTAAAATCAGTATAAAAGCCGTAGTTTAAACATTGCATGATTAAATTTGGTATAAATTTGCCCCTTTAAAGTTTTTACATACGAAATGGAAATCGAAAGAGAAAAAATTAGGTCTGTTAGAAGGCTTGATTTGAGAGATTCCTGGAAATAAGATTAAAATAATAACAAAGAAAAAATTTGGCAGGACCAGCTGTTGCTATAAATGTGGACAAACAGACAGTCCAAATTGCGTACATAACGTACATAAAGCTACCTGTTATAATTTCTAAAACAGATAAAACATATATCTTTATCCAACTAAAGGTTCTACTCAGACCTTTTTCAATCTTCGGTTGCATGTAGTTGTATCTTTCTGATAAACAGCGCAGAAAAAATAACTGCATTTTTCTGTGTGAAAATAACAGAGTCAATTTTCTTTGTATTGTCAACGCGCCGAAACCACAACAAAGAAATTTAAAAATGTATCTAGGGGATGACTTTCAAGGATCATCTTACCTAACAACAACAACAACAACAACGACAGAGAAAACTTCTCAGAACGAGTGCATTTCTATTGAAACGGCATGCCAAAGTGAGTGCCATTCCGGTGTAATTGTCCTCCTTCCAGGGTGGCTTATTTCAACTGAGATGACTCGTTGTACATTACTATTTTGTGTGAATGGAGGAGGCCAATCCCATTGATGTTAACAAAACAAAACAAAAAAAACGAAAGAAAAAATTTGGCTACAGTCCGATGACGGGGTTGTCAATTAAAATGTAACTTGTCAATTTATCGGAGAGGACTTCAAGGACTTCCTTTTAACGAATGACTAAAGATTTTATCTCCTAACCGTTTGCAATATACTCTAGAGGGATTTTTAGTTTAAGCTCTCGCAGGCTAATTCCTCATAAAAGCAGTAGAATCCCGCCTTAAAAGAGCCCGACTCCAGCCTAGTGTATACGACAATACAAAATTACAATCAAAGATTTTCTCTTTCCTCCCCCATTGTCTTATTATTTCGATTAACCGCCCCTCTTAGTGGGCACCCTTTTCCCATCAATTCTACCAACACCTTTTGACCGTATGACCATGACAACAGAAAGTAAAAATAGAGGAAAGTAAAAATAGAGGGATACCATATAATTTGTCTGTTTGTTTGAGACCATCTGTAGAAAAGTCTCTTAGATTTGTTTGAAAAATCGAAACAATTTTCATCAAATGCAAACACATTTAAGAGCATTTTGACCGGTGGTCTCAAACTGATCAATCGTTTCATTCTTTGGATACATGAACTCTTTGTTGAATTCAATCAAGATTGTTGAAGTAACTAACAGATGTAGAAATGACGTAGATAATAAGGAATTTGAAAATATTCAAATATCAATTCTCTCTTGACAAATAAAGCCTTAAGTACACTGGAACATTAAAGCATTTTTCTCTATTCATGGAAGATATTTTTTATTTTTAACGATTGTCGTCTTTAAACAAAGGTGACTCCACATGAGAATAAAACAATGAACGGTTGCAATGCGATGATGGGGCACTGTGTTAACTGGGGAATTTCCCAAGTAGCTCACTAGTCGTTACCGTAACGGCGTACATTAAGCTTGATCGCACAGACTCGTTAACGAACGAAAGATTCTGGTTTTTTTTACATTTCACTTGATTCAAACCCGACGACCGTTCTTCATCTTTGTTGATAAATGACGTACGCGCTAGGTAAAGCTAGACTTTTTTACAGTCTAAGTTAAAAAGCGCTTAACAATCTTTTTCGCTACCGCCGAGAATGCGGAGAATTACGGAAAACTTTCTCGTTTCTTTCCCGTGCCGTAAATTCCCACCCGCTTACGCTCGCTCTATCATTTTTTTTTCTTTCTATCTACACGGAATTTCAAAACGGACTATAGAATAGTCTAGGTAAAGCATGCGTCCTCTTGGTGTTTACAAAGTACACGCGTATATAGTTCTCTTTAAGCCACAAACGATATTGAAACAAAGAGATTGAGAATGTTGGGTCAGTTAGAAAAAAATCATATATGGCTTTTTCTATATTCTACAGAACCCAGTCACAACTAGCCTGTTCAAACGACTCAACTTTAAAGTGCCGTAAAGTAGATTTACGGGGAAAATTTGATTCTGAGTTAGAGACTAATTTAATCAGGACCCTTATATGTCCGCGCCAATATCCGCGGTTATCAGCCGTTAAAGAAGACCGACTTACGATGTCTTAAACCATGGACAATAGTAGCAATGCACTTACCCCTGCGTATATCAAGGTCGACATGTGCCTAAAAAAAAAAAGCATATGGAAATTATTATCATTATTAGAAAGTGTTTGTAGTGGTTAAAGCAAGTTCTTTCTTTAAAATTTTGCCTTGATTTCTAATTTTTTTCTTCATTTTTTTTTTTTTTTTAATGCTTACGAGTGTTTTACTCCTCAGTACAATGTATATAACAATATAACAGTCTTTATAACACCTTATTATACAGTGTGTATCTAAAAAAATGGTTGGTAATGACTTCACTAAACTCAAATAATCTTATTAGAAGATGATTTAAAAATTCCGTCTTTTGTTAGTTGCGAGTGAAAAAAGTTACGATACTGTATATAATTCCCTAACAAAAACACACCTCCACACATTAAAGACCTAGTCTCTCCATCAGATGCAACTTTTTAGAACTTCACATAAAGAACAAACGAGAAGAAGATTCTTCCCTTCTGGTATTTCCCGTCTTTCTTCTGGTATTTCCCGTCTTCCCGATTTTATGATGTTTCCCGATTTCCATATGTTTCCCGATATTCCCGTAGATCAAAGGAGATAAATGAATGAACTTTCTCTTCAGAAAGATGTGGTTAGACCATGGAAGTACAACACTTCCAAGTACTCCAATGGTTAGACAGACAACCAAGTAAAAATCACATGAAGAAAGGGCAATTCTCACAGTTTTATAATCGCAAAAAATCTCTTGGAAGCGACAAGGTGGCTGGTTCGTATTTTGGAAAATAAAGACATTTTGGAAAATATCCATCAAAGAGTTGTGATAAAGATCTACAAGGGATTTCAAAAGAGGTACATACCTTTGTTTCTGCGGGTAACTCAAAGCAATATCATCTGCTGTCTAGAAGGTAAAGGAAGAACTTGTTTTGTTTTTGGACATCAACAGGACAGAACAGGACAAGAAATACGGGGGAAATAAAAATTATCTTGGGATTAGAGCCGGGACAAACAGGACATAATGACCTGCCCTGTCCAAAAGTGGACAAGTGGTAATCCACCTTTAGGAGTGGCGCTACGTAGACTAAAGCTTGAAGTGATTTCACCTCTTTAACGACTTGTCATCGGATTCGATAGAGAGTGTGAAAAGGTTGGGATCAACCAACTATTATATTCATGGCAAACTTGGGAATGCCAGCATATGAAATTTTAGTCTATGCTCCTTTGGCCCAAAAATACTTGTAGTTAGGGCCCCTGCATCAAATCTAGTGTATAGTGATCCTGTTATCCCTTAAAAAATCCCACCATTTCGACCGTGAAATGTAATACGTATGTGCTAAAGTTCAAAATGGCAGACACCACATTGTTTGTTATTGAATAATTAAAATTATAGTAACGTTAGTCAGTCTTTCTCCAAATTATGCGTTACTTATCTAGGATGAGGAAGAAATACAGGTCAGGATGACTAGACTACAATTATTTTGGGCCGAACGAGCAAAGTCTTTAGTGAAATTTATGCTCGTAAACTAAAATGATCAGCTGGTTGATGTGTAGCCTGTTCACACGACTCAACTTTTAAGTGCCGTAAAGTGAAAAGCCTGAAAAAGGAAAAGGGAAAATTTGATTCTGCGTAGAGACTAACTAGTTCATGTAATATCATGGAAAAATTTGTTTCAAACATCACATTTTTCTTAAATCTGTTACTGATGTTATAAATATATCTGAGAATTGTACAGAATCAGGGACATGGCGACCCAGTATTAGGACCACCACAACAACGAAGAACATACCCCTACGATCCACGCTGTCCCGTTATTTTTATCTCTCAACTCCACAACCATATTACTATTCAATATTAGATACAAGATTTTAAGAAAAATTCTATTGGAAAATGGAAAGAAATTTCAATAGTGACGACAGTATTGCATGAAATTAGACTCAATATATTAAACTAGTCGTATCCGCACATTTCACTAGCGAGAAAAAGAAAGTTAAAATCTTGTAGAAAACTCTTTTGAGTGCATGGTGGAACTTCATGATAGCGTCATATATTTTCATCCATAATGTCTACGATTAACTATTATAGCTAATAAGATATTGATGTTTAATAGGGAGCAATTTGTCCTCGTATAGTAAGCTAGCATACCGTACACCATTATATTACATATCTAATTAAATAGTTATTAGAAGAACAACTTTTGTTGTTGGAACTAACCATCTAAACATATACCTTATCGGACAAAACAATGTCGGACAAAAGTGACGAAAATTTTGTCCAAGTTTTACACAAACTTTGGGCAAATTTACGGACAAAAGTGACGAAATTCTTTGGAGGTGACGAAAATTATGTCCGACGAAAATTTTGTCCGACATTGTTTTGTCCGATAAGGCATGCAGCGCAAAATAGACGAAAAAAACTTATTGGGGAGAGTGCGCATACCTTATAGATACTGCGTGTACCCGTATTGGTATAATCGCATACCTTATAGATACTGCGTGTACCCGCCCGTTGGTAAAATCGATACAAAACACTTCTCCGTCATATAACTTTTTAACGATTTTGTTAGCTTGGTAGTATTGAATTTGGAGTACTTGTCAAACTCCCAATAGATCACTATAAAAAACGATCTTTTCAAACCCCCTAAATAAGTGAAAATATCCTGCAAAAACACACCAAGTAACCAACAATCCCCAGGGGGAGGTATCAAACAACATGTCTAAACCTACTCTACCGAAAAAGCATGTACTGGCTGATTAAAACGTAAACACGCAACACAAATTGGCTTTGACAACAAAAATGTTTATATCAAAAGGACGAATTAAGTTTATCAGTTCAAACATACCTCGAGCTATTACTGTGTGACTGTCGTATTACGAAACATCATTTTCGTGATTTGTGGTCAATTCATTGCTTGCTTGTAAGAAGACAAGTGAAACATTACAGCTCTGAGTAATTTTTCTGATAGTGTCCTCTCTGTATGTGTGTATACAGACAGAAAAATAAAGACGCATGAGAAAGTAAGTAAGAGCTTGAACAATCTAGATATTAAGAAAATTCAAACTCTTTGACGATGGTATAACAAAAACGTCAAGTATTTTAAACTAATCCATTATAGAATTATTATTGAGCAAAAATGCTTTACGATTAAATAAAAGCCTGGTTTCTATACACGATACATGATACTGAAATAATGCTTGATTGTTACTAGGAGATCGTTACTAGGACATCGGTAACTTATGTTGCTTATGCTGCACTCTTTGGGCTCTTTACTAAGGTATATCTAAAATTTTGATGATGCTGACAGGTGTCCAAATAATAAATACCTTCTTTATCAAATCAAAAATGAAATCTTTTCCAACGACTTGGTTTGTTACGCAATGACATATTTTTATGTTTCATCCTTTATGGAAAACAATGCGCGCCATTTCATTCGAAAACGCTCCTCCACTGCAGGCATTCCGCATGTTTAGAAGTGAGTAAAGGATTTAGTTTGATTCGGCGCTTATTAACCAACTTAAAACTTTGATTGCAAGGCTATGGTTGAGAAATCTTCAAAAATCTGGCAAAAATCATCCAAATAATTTACCAAAAAGAAAATCAAATTAACATAATGATAAAACTATTTCGCATAGGTCGTGTAAGAATCAGCCTATTAGAGATGTTCGTACTAACAATTATTTTGAACGACGACTCCACAGCTCTTTTGTGAAGTAAAGTGAGTAAAAACCATGTGCCAAAGTGGTTCAAAAGCTTTAATCAAATACATGTAAGGTCTTTGATTAGCCATTACCTTCAAATTACAAAATATGTTTTTATCATTACTTAAAATAGGGTGGAATGGAATGGAAGTGGAATGAATCAAAGTAACAATCCTAGAATGTCAAAGATAGAGTCATGGGTCTATAGACACCCCCTCTGATATTCCTGGAATTTCAAAAATATATAAAACCCAACTTTAATACTGAACTACGAACAATAAGGTATAATTTTGCTAAGCAACAAAGATTTCATTTTTTTAAATAGTTGTATAGTATGGTATTAAATAAGAGTATGTTTTTTTCACTTAATCATATAATGCTCAGACCATTGTATAAGCTTGTTACTGAAAATATTTCATGAATTTTTTTTTGATTTTTTTTCCAATTAATTTAGAGTTGGCTTTACAATAGTAAGAAAATAAATAAATTACTAATTAAATTAAAATTAAATACTAATTTACACCAATGGAGAGGCATTCCTTTTAAAAGCATGCAGAAGCACGTAAAAGCAAAAAGGAAATGTGCATAAAAGCAAGTACACAGCCTAAAAGAGCGCAAGTGAGAAACTTTAGAAGCCAGGAATATTACGCAGTACGATTATAGTATGGTTACGGAAAATGTTGAATCCAGGCTAAAGGCTTACATTACGGAAAATGTTGAATCCAGGCTAAAGGTCTTACAAAACGACGAGCGGTCATTTCGACACTCAATGTATTATGTCACTGACTCATAGTAGACAAATTACTTTGAGCCTTACCTCGTTAATATTGATATTGAGATCAGAGTAGCTTTCTGGAAATACTGAAAAGGAAAAGAAATTGAACAAAGTTAATGGCAAATGCTGAAAGGAAAAGAAATTGAACAAAGTTAATGGCAAATGCAGGGTCCAATAGGCTAACAAAAACTTTAAAACTAACAATAACGAAAATAGTCAACGAGGAAATATTCTCAAAATGGTCTATTGTTTGATTATTGAGTTCATGTGCTAAAACTATATAATGCTTAAAAAAAAGCTAAGCAGAGCAAAGTGGGATGTTACACGTAGACTAGGAAAATATAGGTGTTCAAAAGGTTTACCCTCCTGGAAAAATGAAAACATGTTTTTAGAAAAAGTTCTCGTTGTCTGCTCTGAATATAATAAACAGCAAACAAGCCGAAAGTTTTAGTAAATAGGGCCAATTCCTTAGACTTTAAAACAACAATAACAACAATAAACAACACCATAGTATACTTACATCCATCACTTGTTAGATTCATGTAATTCTCGGAATAAGCACTTCCACCTGAAGCCCTACTGCTCCTTCCATCAGATGACAATGAACTGGTTGTCCTCATACCAGCACCCTGCTGACGGTTCCAACTTGTCATTTTTATAATTATTTACTTGGTTGTCATTCCTGGAATCTATAAGGGTAATATATCAATAAAGATCACAATCATATTGTTGGCGTTTCAATTCATGATTAAATTCTTTCATAGAAAAGTCTCTTAAATGTGTTTGTAAAATCGAGACAAATTTCATCAAATGCCTCGTTCTTCCAGTCAATTTTATGAGGTTTTGAGAAGTGAACATGAATTGCAACTTAGACACCCTCCAACGTGTATGAAAATATGACTTTTATTTTTCAATTCAACAAACTTGTTGGTGTAATTCCTGGAAGAAAGAGCAACAAGTAGATGATTTGTAAATAGAATTCGAATTTTCCAAGCAAAGCTTTGTAATGATTAAAATTTGGAAAACTGAATAATAATTCATAAATATTAGACTTGTTTGCCCTTTCACACGAATGCTGGGAGTTGAGCCCTGTATGTGTAACGGTAACAATATTGATGAAAATAACAAACATCAGATATATATAAAGTATAATATTGCCAGCGACGTGGCTCAATAGATAAAAGCCCAGACAGTAGATGCACCGGTTCTGGGTTCGAGGCCCTGACAGAGGTGTATCTAGAACTGATTTAAAGTATGTGGAGAAGAGCGAAATGCCATAATCTATTGCTATTTTTCAATTAAAGTAGTGACGTTTTATTACAATTCACTCTTCTCCACATCTTTAAACCAGTTCTAGATCCGCCCCTGCATGGGCTGCCAAGGCAGTAGAATTCGTGGGAATTCGCCTGAAGTATATTATATATTATATTCCAGTGGAAAATGCGTAAAAGAAAACATGTGTGTGAAAGATTGTTCGAAACTATCAAATATAGAAAAGTATGACTCTGAATGAATTTTGCAGCTCTAGATTTATAACCTATTTTTTGATAGGACAGAGGGTCAGACCTTTAAACGAATTTTAAAGAATAATCTGAGTTTATGTTACATCCGTTTTTTGATAAACAAGGCCACAATTGATAAAAAATATAATAAGAAAATAAGAAAACCATGCCACAGGCTAACATACCTAGAAGAAAAGAGAATACTTATCAAAGTTGTATTGTTGAATTATTTGATATGAATTATAGTTGTGACATAAATATATATCTTCAAAACGAAAAATCTTCAGAAACAAAACAACAAAATGATGAATAAATGTATTATATGTACTTCAAAAAAATTCCCCAAAGAATTTGTAACTTTTCTGAAACAAACACAAAATCACATCAGAAGGCCAAAAAAAATCAAAATTAACATTTTAATACAAAAACAAGTGTTAAAATATGTTTGCAAAAAAAAAACTACTTACGGTTGCTAACTATTCATTCAGGGGGTAAAATAGATCTTCCTAATATAGAAATTAAAAAATCCACCATATAGTTAACTATGTTTTAATTCAGTCAAAATCAATGAGCCAGCCTTAAAAAATTAATTCTTAATTATAGTTTCTTGTTTCTTCTGGAATATTGATTTTTGAGATTGTATTGCTAACACTATATTCGGATTTGATATTTTCATTAGAGAACGATGACCCCCTGAAAAAAATTCTGATTCACACTGAACAAACAAACAAACAAAAGGAGAAAATACAATAAGAGAAATCTAATATCAAATATTTTAGCAAAACAAAAAGAAAATTATTTCTCCATTATAATTGATGTTGATCTATAAGGCTCTTTTATTTCGGAAAGCAATAATATTTGATGGTTACAAAAGTTGTAGAATGGTTTTAAGTCAATATATACCAAACGAGAACAATCACTTGAAATAACAGTAAAATAATCCATTTAGAAAAGTTTGTTTCTTTCGGTGCCGTTCTGTTAGATTATATTGACATAATGAACAACTATTTTGAAGATATTGTTTCAATGTTTTTGCAGAGGGATCAACATGGATTTACAATTGAATGTTGAAATTCGAGTCTTTTGAATTAGGTCAAAGAATTTCAATTACCAGTTTACTACAAACTACTACTTGTGAACGAACTTGTGCCAAGTGTCAAATATTCTCACTACAATGACATTTATGTATAACTGTTTTTTTTTTTCTTCATCCCTTTTTCATGTGAAACTATTAAAATTCTCACTTTCAGGGAATTCTAGATAATAGAAATAGAAAAACAAATGCAGGCTACCTACAGTAACACATTCTAGAACAAAGTAACACATGAGACGGAGTGTTTATTCAGGGCCCACGCTAGCAATTCAAAAGTGAGGGGGCCACAAGAATAGATCGTCACAAAAATATAAAAAGGAACATTACTTAGCAAAAAAGTGGGGGGCCATGGCCCCTCCGGCCCCCCCGGTAGCGTGGACCCTGTTATTTTTAATGGCTGTGATTTCCTTTTAATTGTTTAATCACACTCCTCAGCAGGTGCCTGACTATGTCTAAATCCGCCACTGACCAAACATAAAAAAAGAACCCTTGTTTCTAAAGTCTTATTTTAAACAAGGGCTCTTAGTTTTTTCATACTTAGTTTAAATGCCAAGGGAAAGAGATTTACACACTACAGGGTGTCTCAAAGAACAATACTATACTCTACTCTAAACAATGGAGACTTTGTTATTCATTTTAATCAAGTTGGTTTTTATCACAAAACTGTATTCAGAGCAACTATCATAAAAAATACAAAAAGATAAAACTTCTTAACTATTTCTACAGAAAAGGACACAAGCAGCTGCTAGATCAAATTTAGTTTTAAACTTGTGGCAATAACTTTCTCATTCCATAAAACAATAGTTTCCAAATATAAAAAAAAACCAGATAGAAACACAGAAACGTCTCTAAATTTAAAGAATAAAGAGGTGTCAAATTTTCTTCAGTTTAAAAAGAAATCTATACGAATGCCTGTCATGTTTTTTTTGCTTTAAAGGTTAAATTATTACCAGAACCAAAGTTTATTTAACTCAAAGTTCTTTAACCCAACCTTAACTATCAGTTAGTTGACTTTTAAATTTTTGAATATACTTGTTACATATTTCAAGAATACTTTAAAATAAAAAAAAAGATAAATAAAAACTTTTAGAAATTTAGCAATTTACAGTCATTTTTATAAATGATAATTTGAATGACCTACAAGTGTAAACATTTCATTTAATTCCAGACAGCCTAGTTTCCCTGTCTAGAGGTTTACAAAGACAATGACACCTTACTGTGAAAATTCATAGTTATATTACACACGTAAGCCATTTATTCAGGTTTGTAAAAATGCAGGAAAAATCAGGATTTTGATTCACATAAAAACCTAACCAGCTGATTTAACTCCTCAACTCCTGCAACATTTTAATATTTGATTAAATTTTTAATTGAATTAGCCAGGTATGGTTTGTTGATCCTGGCAAAATATGTTACTCTTTAAAAGTGAAAACAAAATTTGATGTGGGCTTTCTTTTTATCCCTCAAATATATATTCAAGGAAATATTCTTTTGCAATTGGAAAAGACTTCTGGTTTTGTAATTTCAAGTTTACTTTAAACCACAGCTGGTTGAATTTTAGCAGGCTACCTGAAGATTCTTTTTGTGGTTGATCCTCATTTCCCGTATCCATTGTTTAAACCCGCAAAAAAATACAACTAACTTTTCTCCTCATTACTCTACACCAAATCTGTTCCTGCCACACTTACACTTATTTAATTATTTTTGCCCAAAATAATTAAATAATACCACATTCCATTGACAATAAAAACAAACATTTTACCAGCTGTGGCCTTAAAATTTAGTTTAGCAGATTTTGTTGAGCAAAGTTGAAAAAGGGTGATTTCTATTTCTATGATTTGATTTGCATATAAGGCATATATATATGTAATAGACTCAAACACTCACAGCATAGTTTTACAGTAAAATGAATTAAGCTTTAGTATTTTGGCTAGTCATTTGCATGAGTTAATATCAAATCTAATTGTATTTTTTTAAGTTGTTTATTGACCAATCACTAACCCTTCTTATAGATGGCGTAGAGTTAGAGAACTGTGAGGTAGTGTTTCTCATTCTGCGCTGCGTGCTACATTTGATATACACGCCAGAAACTGTGGTAAAAAGTTTGTACATTGTATTTTTTCATGTTATTTTAGATAACTTTAAGCAGCACAAGCCCTGAAAAGGTATAATTTTCAATAGGATTGATTTTCACGATTTTCACCTAAGTAAACTTTGTCCTTGCGAAATAGGATTTTGTGAATTCGCAAAAATAAGTCCTTGCAAAAATTAATCCTCTTAAGGGACCATTCAAAAAGTATGTACGCTCTAAATTCAACAATTTTGACCCCTTTGAGGGACCCCCTTGAGGTGTCCCCTTCCCCTCCCAAATTTACGTACCACCAATCAATCACCCCCCCCCCCACTATATGTTTTTTCAATGCAAACATGTACAAATATTTCATGATGAAGGATTTTTTTGCAACTCATCATTTTTACCAGGACGCAGTCTGTACACAGCACATCATTTTTATCGATTGAAAGCAATAAATGTATATTAATTATTTAAAAAATAATGCCGCATTAAAAAAAAAGATAGGCGTACGTACGCTCTCCGAAGACCTCCCTCCCCTTGTACGCCTTTGTACGCTTTTGGACTACCCCCTCTCCCCTCTCAGAGCGTACGTACTTTTTGAATGGTCCCTAAGGTATTATATTTCACTATGTCAGGACACAGTTCCCTGTAATTCTTTTTTTCCTTGTGCAACAAGCTTTTTCGAACAAGGAGATAAACTGTTTCTCTTCGCTCTGCACGCTTACACAACACACACACACACAAAAGAAACCATTCAATTGCAAGCGATCAATGTTTTGATTGATTTTGGCTCAGTTTTACATGCCTGGTTAACTTGATGATATTTGTCGAATTCAAGTCAAAGAAGCCGCTGCATTGAATTACAAAATCTAGACCCAATGATATTAAGTGTGTAGAGCTATTGTTGGTTATGAACACATGGTGTAGTTTGTGAGTTAGCCAGTTTGGCAGTTAAAAAAGGAAATCAAATATTGATACTTACATGAAAACGTCTTAACCGTGCCCGATTTTCCTATTGGTTTGGTGTACCTGTTTGTACATAAAACAACTTTTGTAAAATTGGTTAATTCAGATTACAGTTCTGGTTTTATTATATACAGTATAATATAGTCGAGCTGCTGAAGTCTGATGTATATGGAATATGAAAAAAGTTCCTGTACATTGTTTTATTATGATATTTTTCATCGCCTTAAAGCCGGATTAATTTCAAAGAAAAAATAAATCGAAACAAAAAGGACATCAAATCAAAATATGGAAAGAGGAAAATTAAAACGGAGAAGTACCTACCAGAAGAATATATAAATCCCTTCTCTTTAAAAAAAATGATCAACAATTAAAACGATGAATATATAAAGAGGGAGAAATAATTATTAAGCCAAAAAAAGAATAAAACTGATGAAGAAATCACAGGAAATAGTTCTTCTAAAGACTCTTGACCGACTGTTCTTTTTCTTCTTCGTTTTTTTGTGAAACGATGATCTCTGATTTCCCCCGATGAAAATGTAAACAAACGTTGTGTAATTTGCAGACTAATTTTTACTATAGAAAACATTTTACTTTACTACTATAGTGGAAAAATATAGATTATTTTATTCAAAATATATTAAATAATTTAATTTTAACAATTTAAAAAGTAAAATTATGAAATATATCTCATTTTAAAGCTAAAACATCTCTAGTCTGTAAAATTTGTTTTCGCACATGGAATGTAAAGTTTTTAAAATGTAAACAAAGATAATGGCGGATGGGGCTGTCAGATTTTAGCGGGAAGATGTTATATAGCCATGAAACTAGCCTGCCGTGCGGTTCCGTACCATTTATCCTTAAAAAGCAACCTCGTTCCCAGGGCTTCTTCTCGCTTTTCAAGGCGCCGTATCGAGAAAAGGGGTAATATTTTTTTAGGTTTAAGTACTCTTTTGTTTTGAGTTTGCTAAATTACGTACTCTCCGTGCATAGATAAAATAGTTATTGATATTTTGACGATATTTTGTGGTCCAAATTTATTGGCTTCGGCCAACGTCAATCATTTTATGTATTGGAGGATCGCAAGGCTGCAAAAATAATTTAAAACATCGCTTAAACGAATTTTTAACAACTTTGACGACTTTTTAAAAGTAGTGACAGGCGTCAAAATATCAAACAATTCATGTCAGCATCCAAAATATATTTTAACTCGGATTTAAATTTGAAAATAATTAATACATTTTCGTCACTTTTGTCTCACATTGTTTTGTCCGATAAGGTAATGCTTAACTCTTTTCTTCACTCACAAATTCCGAACCTCGTGTTTCGGTCCCTCGGTCCATATTTTATTCTTTAGGTTAAAGGGGATTAAACCGTCCGCGAAATTAAATCCCCGCGAAATATTTGTTTGTTTTTAAAACCTCCAAAAAAAAGTTGCAAAATTCTAGTATTGACAAGGAGTTTATAAATGGAAACAATTAAAGAAACTACAAACTTGATCAGTTAGAAATTCTTTAAACATGTATTTCTAAAAAAAAGTAACACTCTAAAAAGGTTTCGAGAGTCTGCTACATAGTAAAAAAAACATGTTTCATCCATCGCATTGTTCGTTAACAGGATCCTTCTATTCATTAATTCTTAAAGTTTTTCGACATGTTCAGCTCATCATCTCCTCTGGATCATATTCAGGGTTCTTCTTGCATACGACGAAACCTTCCAACACAGGCGTCATTGCGATATCTATGAATTACGCCAAGTTAAGGAAAACATATATACACTAGCTGGTACTCAGCGTCACAAGGACGCTGAAGAGACTGCTTGCACCTTTAGAATATCCAGACCCAGAAAAACGAATAAATTAAGATTATAATATAAGACTATAGTATAAAACCTGAAAAAGATGGATGAAACGATGGATGAAAACAGGGAATACTTCAATCTGAAAAATGATCGCCGATTTTGTTAGACAGGAAACCTAACGTAAATGACGATGTAGAAACCAGTTCTATATATAATGCGTAAATGAATAAAATGGCGCACGATCATTTAATCTTTATCATAAATTTGCATATTTGTTTGGAGTAATGTAAATTAATTTGCGAACAAACGTACACGATTTTAGCTACCTTATCGAACAAAACACTGTCGGACAAAAGTGACGAAATTCTTTGGAGGCGACGAAAATTATGTCCGACGAAAAATTTTGTCCGGCGTAAATTTTGTCCAAGTTTTACATAAACTTTGGGCAAATTTACGGACAAAAGTGACGAAATTCTTTGGAGGTGACGAAAATTTTGTCCGACATTGTTTTGTCCGATAAGGTATTGCTACAACACGCAATATTGTGTTCCGTATCAATAGAAAATATTGTGTTTAGTCAAACCATAGAGATATAATATGAATAGAGTAACATCTTTAGCTCTTTCATTGAAATAATAAGTGTCCCAAGCATGCATTCAACTCTCCTCGAGGGAACTGTCATTTTAGCTGCAAAATCAATTGTTATCATTAATTATTATCAACATAATTGATCACACTTGATCGAAATCTATTGAATTCAACTAAATTATACGCATAATTTTGCAAACTTTAGAGGGATATAAAATAGTTCTATCAATGGGTAAAATATACACCTTTTTGGTATGACATTTGGGCAATGAATAACATATTAGAACGGCATGAAAACGGCTGTTCAAAATTTATATTAAAACGCTTTTACTCCCTTCTTATATTCATATTTTTGTTTATTTCAAATTCATGGAATAAATAACATATAGCTTAATCACAACTTGAAAAATTCATAACTTTCTTAAGTTTTAGCTCGCAGAAATTGATGATTTTTAAAAGCTAGTAAGGCCCTTTCCAGAATTTGAGGTGTAAAACAGACCTTACTTTAGGACACGCATCGTATTTTTTATGACTTAAAATTAACTACTGACAAAAGAATTTTGAATAGACGCGATCATAAAAACTAAGATGTTTCTCTATTCATTTATATCTCTATGGTCCAACATATACTTCGAGTTTCAATTCATGATCAGTCGTTCTTTTATAGAAAAGTCTCTTAAATGTGTTTGTAAAGTCGAGGCAAATTTCATCAAATGCCTCGTTCTTCCAGTCTATTTTATAAGGGTGACACAAGTGAGCATGAATTGAAACATAGACACCCTCATAATTAACGACCAAACTTTACTGCACTGAATGGAAATTTCACTTTTGAAAAAGATACATTCTTCAGTTGCTAGCTCTGCTCGTTCACCGTGTGCCAAAAGTACGGGAGTAGTGTGTGTTTGAAAGCCGGTGATTGATTTGGGTTTACCGGCTTGTCCTACAACATCGACAGCCTAAAAATCGAGACAAATGAAAGGGTGTTTAGTTCATTCCTTCTTGGCGTAGCCTCGTAATTTGAGACACTTCACTAAGAGATTTCTTTGTCTACCTTAAGGGCATAAATGAATTTCTGCTAAAGCCTCAATTCGCACACATTTATTTAGCAAAATCCATTTTTTTTACCTTCGATTCGTAAACATTTATGGCGCAATCTTTTGCCCCCGCATTCATTTATGCCCTTAAAGGTACACAATTATTTTTCGTATGAGTGAAATCTACAAAAATATTCAAACAACAAAACTTACACTTCCGACTCGTACATGCACTGGAAGTGGTTTCATTTCCGTATCCAACGTCACCAACATTCTTGGTTGCATTGCTGGTACTAACGCGTACAGAAGATAATGGCTTTTACCAAGGATAGCTGAAATATGAAAACAGAATTTTACAAATACACCGAATAAATAAAGAGCGACCAATAGCGGCACCGGTGCATTTGCTACATATTGTGAATACAGTGGACTCTCTCTATCTCGACTACTCTTTATTTGTGTATTTGTGTAGCGTTCAAGCCCTGTAGATCACACGTCTATTATACTGTAGTATATTTATCACAATCATATAAGTATTCTTCTAAAAATTTAGAACAGAATTAGTTTTGATTCCTGAACTACTACTAAGTCACTCCACGCCATCCCTTCCCCCTGTGTATGATTTACAATGAACTTTAAATAAGAAAAATGTGACGTTATTGGCCTAATGCTTCGTAATGAGTGGCTTTAGAACCTCCGAAAAGTACAAAATATAATGATATTTGCATGAAAATGTAATCAATTTACTTTGTTTAACGTCGAAGAAAGCAGTTAATGTTGCAAGAAGACCACCAACGGCGACAGGCGACATGTATGTTCGGTCGTATTGATAAGGACTGACAGTCAATGTTCCTTTACCCAAATGAACCAAACCCTAAGTAGAAAAATATGCATTAATTTCTCCTTTACAAATCAAAACGAACAATCAACAATGATGATTAGCCAAAACGGAGCCTAAAATAAACATAAGTGACCCACCCAGTAGGCAATTTCGTCAAAAACCCACTTTGTAGGAGAGTGTTTTCTATTGAAACTCAAGACGTAATGAACGCAATTTCAATAGCAAACACACTCCTGCGTAGGAGTTATTTAGTGATTTTGCCGGCTGGGTAACACTGGATCGATAAGTTCCCAAAATTCTTCAATATGGAAACACGTCGGGTTGTCCAATATCAGACATTTGTAAGAACTGTTAAGTATTCCCTGCTGTACTAATTAGAACAACACCTGATTTAGAGTCTAAACCATTTGGAATCAAATAGGAATGAGCAAGAATTACCTTATCGGTTAAAGTTTTTGCAATTTAATATTTTCACGATTTCTTTAGCGATAACTAATTTCGCACATTCAGAAATAATTAACCTTTCCATCATAATTTTTGTGGTTTTTATAATAAAATATCTACCCGTGAAAAAATTTCTACCAATAGACAGGTTGCGTGTGACGTCATTTGTTTATTTTTGAGCATAAATGGCCTGGAAACGATGGTCAGAAAATACACAGGTTTAGGTGAAGAGACGTAGTTATTGTTTGATTGTTTATTTACGAGATAAGCTGGTGAATTGA
>JAYRBV010024242.1:0-10834 GCA_036023255.1 Mitrocomella polydiademata
CATTAAAACAAAGATATCGTTCTCGCTACTGAGATCAACCCTTTTATGTATACGGGGATCAAGAACATTTAAAAGAACACACAACATCTAATATCGAACAGTCAAACGTCTTGGCTAATATTTGACAAGTTGAGTAATTTTATACTGTGTCGTATCTGTGTTTGTGAGTGGCGAGGCCCCACTTTAACCAGCCCAGTTTTTTCGTTATATGTTCGTAAATGTCTTAGTATTTACTTGAAACTTTAAACATATTGTTATAATTATAAATTTACCTATTAGTTTATTGCGTGCCGGATTGCCCCGAGCAGTTTTTGTTAAATATACGTTTCCCCAACCTCGTTCCCATGGCCGTTTTCTGCTTTTTTACCAATCTGGCATATTAAAATATCAGATTGGTAAAAAAGCAGAAAACGGCCCTGGGAACGAGGCTGACGTTTCCCTGCAAAAAAAAAAAAAAAATTAAGGGAATTGGGACAGGTATCCTCATCCTGGATTTTGCCGAGACCAAAAATTCCGGGTCATATTGTTAAATGTAACAAAAGATTCGGATGATTCCCACGGTGTATTTTGTTATTGTATCTGTTAACACACCAGGACACACTGTAAATCTGTTAGCACACCAGGACACACTGTATATATGTTAGCACGCCAGGATACACTGTATTGTCATTTATGCATTACCTTTTCCTCTCTGTCAATTTTGCGACCCGTGAGTTTTGCCATTTTGACTTTAATCGCTGGATCTGTAATAGTGAGTAAAGAAAGATATATAAAAATCAAAATTAAATTACAGTCACGCTTGAAGTAGCAACAGCGTTTCATGGAAATAATTATTTTATATGATAATACCTTTGTCGAGAATGGATTTCACCAAGGAGTGCAAATTGTTAGTAACCTAAAAAAATATTAAACTCAAAATTATTGGACATGTTAAGTACACATACAACATACATTAAGGCTGAAATACTATTATGCTTTTTTGACTGTGTTTGAGACGATACAGTTTACCCGAGAATATTTAGGGCATATAATTAAGTTTTAGTCCAAATGAGTTGGTTTGAATTGGTTAAAGAAAGACGCACCCTGTATAAAATTAAGTAATGGAATATTAAATAAACTTGCCTTGTTATCATCTCCATTCTTTTCTGTTGTGTTTTTCCGGCGAGTCTTATGAATTGTACTTTGATAGACCGGGTCTGTCGATCTTTTATCGGCTTCAACGTCAAGTCGGTTATTTTTGTCGTCATCAATGTCCGTCGCCGGTTGTGTCTCCTCAATATCCTGATAGGTTGGTATCCCTGACCTCCTTTCATCAAAATTACCGTCACTTTCATAATTTGTCGGTATATTCGACCGTCTGTCTGCAACACCAATTGTATCTTCTTCAACTTCGTATGTTGGTATTGTAGAACGCTTTTCAACACCGACGACTTCTTCGTAGCTCTCGTAGCCACCGTAGATCGGTGCTGTTGACCTGTCGTTGATTTCATAGTACCCGTCGTCATCTTCTTCAGCGGGTATTGAAGAGCGTTTGTCAATTTCCACGACATCGCCAGCATTATTGTTGTTATCATCTCCGACATATTGATCAATTTGATATGGTATGATAGACTTTTTATCAATAGCGACTCGTTCTGGCGGGAAGTTGTTATTTTCATCATTAGTAGATGTGAGAATCAAATCTTGATCAAAGTTTCCTTGTGGTGGTAGGATACCATTATCACCCAAGGCATATGGAATGAATGACTTTTTCACAACAGAGCTTCTGTTTTCGTCGTCGTCTTCCTCTTCCTCGTCTTTGCTCTGTTGTTGTTTTGCCCCGCTGTTTTCATTTTTACTCTCAACAGCAGCCTGTGCCATATCACTGATAATTTCATTAATGACCTTCTCATTTAGTTTTTGGCGGTCATCGCTGGTGGAGGAGCTGTCATCACCATCACTATTATCTTTCTCTTCTGCGTCACCAGCATCGTCATCTCCACTACTCTCGACAGCTTTTGAATCATCTTCTGATTCGTTTTTGTCATTTTCCTTCTCGGATTCAGAATCTTCATCCGTTCCTTCTTCGGGACCTGTATTTATTTTTCTCTCTTTGAAATTGACTTTCCTGTCGCCATTGTTATAGTTCTTTATATTATTATTTTTCAACTTTTGATTAGTTTGTCTGATAATGGTACTACCACCACTTTCAACTTGCTCAGTCTTGCCAGAAACATCATAAGATTTCATTTCGACTCCTGATCCCGATTCGACGTCTAAGCGAAAAAGTTATAACGATTTTAACTCTTTCCTATCCAGTATCTCCATACCCCTATATGCTATAAGAGAGCTTAAGAATCTACAACGGCAACGACAACGGCAACTTTAACAAAATAATAATTCCCAGTGTGAGTTTTATTCACACCTCAACTTTTCATTATTTTGTCATGGGAGAAATCAAAAGTCATTAAAAAGAGCTACAGAAATCCGCAGTGTTCTGAATACGACTTGAATTTCTTGTTTACGAGTTGTGGTGAGGACGTGAACGAGATACAGTTCACTACATTAAAATTTATTTCAACGATATGCATGTTAAAACTTAAAAGTTAAGAAATAAACGTTTTGATTTGCCATAAACTGATGAGTAATTGTATTTTATACAAATTTCTGTTTCTAATGTAAGAGTTTTCAGACGACGTTTTCACCGTTGTCGTTCCCGTTGTAGAATCTTAAGCTCTCTATATACGTCAACATGACTACTCAAAGAACATGAAATATATTGTAAAATATAAATATTATTTAATATAATATATATAATTATCCTTTTGAGTCCTAGATTTTTGTTGAAATTATTCAAACTTCACGAAGGAAATCAACAATGGTACACTCGGCTGACAAAAGGGTTAAGTATATTTTTCCTATACACATTGTCGTATATGGGAAGAATGACTTATTATAGGAAAAGAGAAATTACCTGAGGCAGTCTCTTCTCCAGTGATACTGGGTGTTGAACCAATATTCTGGTCGTCTTCATCTTCTTCACCACTGACAGTGTCATCAGTATTCTGTGTTTGTGACATTGTATTGTTTTTGACATCTGAATCTCCCTTATTAATATTTACATTAGCTATGGTATCTACTGATGATTCGATTGACGCTTTTTTGGTCAATGGAGTGTCTTTCTCCGTACGGTTTGCACCAACAGCTACAGTGTCTAGTGCAGCTTCAATTGACGAATGTTTGATCAATGAAATGTCTTTATCATTTTCAGCACTATCAGTGTCTTCTAATGGAATCTTATCCCGTTTATCAATCTCGTTAGATTCAATGTTTACTGTTTTTACCACTCTTACTGTACTTTTTTCATCATTCAAATTTGGTGAAGGTGCATAATCGTTCTCAGAGCTGCCAGAACCTGACTCTGCACCAGAGCCAGAAGCTTCAGCTCCTGATCCTGATCCAAATTCAACGTAATCTCCAGATCCTGATGTTTGCTGCTTCTCTACAATTTCATCTGCTGCTCCTGAACCAGATTCGACTTCAGCTGAATCTTCCACACTGTAATTGCTCAGTATAATGGATTTCACTTGCGTAACATTGTTCAGCAGTTCTTGGTGAATTTGTTTCTTTAACAAATGAACATTAGTATCAATTTTATCGACGCGGCTCCTAGCATCTGAAATTCTATTATTTTTAAGTCTATCAGTCTCTTCTTGGCCTTCTTCGTCTCTCTTGATACGGCCCGGTACTACACTAACCGAAGAATGACGTATTTCTTCATTGGCATCATTGTGCACGTGCTCTTTTACTGCATTGTTTTCTTCCTTATCCTCACCACCATCAGAGCCAGATCCAGAAGAACTTGCACCAGATCCACTGGCAAGATCACCAGCAGAACTGCCAGATTCATCTCCACCACTTTCTGAAGAAGAGGAGCTGGCTACCGGATCATCGCCGCCAGATTCTGATGTTTCATCCCCACTGCCTGATGACATCGTAGATTCGGAAACATCCATGTTGACGATGTCATATTTCTTGCTGGATGTTGCTGTCAGATTGCTCACATTGGTGGCATCATTATCCTCGTCATCCTCGTCTATAAAAACAGTTAAGATTTTGAATCGTTGGCCACCACTTATGATACTAAATGTTTTCCTGCCTCTTTCTTTGACATTTTTTGCATTATTATAGACGTTTATGTATAGTCAAAATAGTTCATGCATATGTCCCGAGGGGGTAGAGCACTCGTCCGTCTCATAAACGACCGTATGTGCTGCTCGAATTTTACGGTCAAAAGCCACACCCTTACCGTTCAGTGTTCGAAAACTAAAAAATGTACAGTACATTTTTAGTAAAATGCACAGTTTTCTTAAATTTAAAGTTTGTATTATAAGCCTATACTAACTGTTTAGGAGGGAAATACCGGAGAATATTAACTGACGTCAAGTATTGCACGAGCTTGCGAGCTTATGGACAATATTTCAAGTACAATACCGACCAGTAAACAGTTAATATTCCTTTTATTAACTGGAAACTTGAAATAAAAAATGCCAGCAGCGGATTTAGAGAGTTTGCAAATTAATTTAGTGTCAAAAGTATATAGCTCTACATGAGCTTGCGAGCGCAATGGTTGACAGAAGTTAATATTCGGAGGCTATTTCCCGACTAAAAACAGTTAGTATATGGATTATTACCCGAGTTTAGGTTAACCTGTTTCGGGAGGAATAAAATTTCGGTAACTAACAGGCTTTTATGCCTTTTGCCCATGGATATAGTTTTGGAACTCTGCATTAAATTCACTACTGCGTTACAGCTTCGCTAATATGTTTTTGTTTACGTTTTTACAAAGAAACTTTCGAACGTCGTCACCATGACGATCTAGTGGGCTGTACTGGAAAATACTTCTAGCCGGTAATAATTTGGCTGAATTTTCGACCCTTACAGTGCATTTTTCAAACTCCAAAAACAGACCCTTAGGAGCCGCACATCCGGTATGCAAAATCATATGAGTGCCCCTGATGTTACCTGATGGAACATCGGATCTTTTCTTCTTGTCACCATCAAGAATTGCATCCACAATGGCAGAAATGATTGTCCGCACTAGAGAAAAAGACAACAGAAGGATTGAGTTACACAATTTTTGAGGTATGAGAAGAAGGAGTTGTTAATTGATAAGTGCTGGAAAGGATTGATTCAGTTTTTTTCAACCTCTTCCCCACTGTGTTTGTTAGGTCCGTTTATTTTGTTATGCTTGTATTCTTCCGCGCGCGTTAGCAACCCAAAAGAGACGATATCGAAAAGTGTCCTGAAGGTTGGCGAGTTGGTTTTGTAAAGTATGTGATCAGACACCTATTAAGCTTTAATGCCCCCCCCCCCCACCCCAGTGAGCAACTCAAAACCGTCTTGGGTGTATGGAGACACGCAGGAGTGTGATATGACTATATTCTTTCTGTAGACATTCTACCTTCACGATCAGCTATATTCGAATGTTCTTCGTGACGTTTATCCCGTGTCAAATTCGGAGGTTCTCCTAAAAAAAGAAGAGAAATTAAGTGGCCGTCAAATGTTGGCAACCAAGTAAAGGATAGAACATTTGCCTTTGAAATTTTCCCGCCGCTTACTTCCCCAAAATGAGGGTGAAATGACAAATTTTTCTAATCAAACACAAAAATGAGAGTGTTGACAGAAATTAAGTAATACGGCTTTTTGTGTACTTCAAGGGCAGAAATCTTCGCGGTCAGAAAGTTTTGAGTTTTTCGCGTTTTTTGCCCATTTTTGCGGAAACTAGTACCTTTGGAAATTTCAATTAACTAGGCGAGAAAGAATTTTCCGCGAAAACAAGGATAACTCAAAACTAGTCTGATTCGGCAGACCTTATTAAAAAAACATTTGTATAAGACAACTCCGTTTTCGCAATGTATGCATCAGACAAACTCAAAACGCGAAAGAAAATGTTTAAACAATTTTTAACTGAGCATATTTGAAAGGGATTTTGCCTTTTTCCCCTTTTTGCGAAAGTTTTTTCCGCGAAATTTGTACCAAAAACCTTTACGCAAAATTTTCTGACTGCCAAACATTTTGCCCTTTTAAGTAGTTTACAGATCACGATAGTTTTTGAAACCCCCGATATCGGCAAATAACAAAGAACTGCTAGCGAACTAGTCTAGATGTTTCCTCGACTGTGTGTTTAACCTAAGTTGGAAATAACTTTCTAGAGTTCAGTTTGACTTAGAATATAACATAGTTCGCGTTTCAATTCATGATCAGTCGTTCTTTTATAGAAAAGTCTCTTAAATGTGTTTGTAAAATCGAAGCAAATTTCATCAAATGCCTCGTTATTCCAGTCTGTTTTATGAGGTTTTTGACAAGTGAACATGAATTGAAACTTAGACATCCTCTAAAATACAGGTTTATTTCATTACAGTTTACGCTGCTTGCTCAATGGGTTAATTACTTACAAAAGAAACAATTTTCAAAATATTCCGCCAAATGCACATTTACGCATATCGCAAGCAAAAATAAGTTTGAGCAATGGCTAATTAATCGCTTTTGCAAACACTTAAAACGGCTATCATTTCCAATGGTTAAAACTTTCTGTATAACTTTTGGTTTGAACCCTGATATTCAAACTATACATGTTTTTGTTTCCTCTTTAAGTATGTTAGATGTTGTGCGTGAACTTAACGATTTACACGTGTTTGTTTTTGTAAGGAACCTCGGGCTGAAAAGTGTTGTGAAAATTATCAAATTGCTAAAAAACTAGCAAAAACGGCGGTTCATGAAATATAGACTATTTGTAAGAGATGCTACTTACAAAAGAAACAATTTTCAAAATATTCCGCCAAATGCACATTTACGCATATCGCAAGCAAAAATAAGTTTGAGCAATGGCTAATTAATCGCTTTTGCAAACACTTAAAACGGCTATCATTTCCAATGGTTAAAACTTTCTGTATAACTTTTGGTTTGAACCCTGATATTCAAACTATACATGTTTTTGTTTCCTCTTTAAGTATGTTAGATGTTGTGCGTGAACTTAACGATTTACACGTGTTTGTTTTTGTAAGGAACCTCGGGCTGAAAAGTGTTGTGAAAATTATCAAATTGCTAAAAAACTAGCAAAAACGGCGGTTCATGAAATATAGATATCATTTATAAAAGAAACTCGATTCTCTGTGCAGTTAAGGTCTATCTCAAGGATCGCAGCGCCACTTTTCATCTGGGAGGGCCACTAAAAGATATTTTATGAAATTCAGCCCACCATATTTGGGCGAAGAACACAATTTTGCGCTTATGATCACTCTAGAAGCCCTAGAATGGCCTTAAAATAACTAATTATATTCCTTTGAAACCTTACTTCAACACTTTAGTGAGAGAAAAAGTTTTACTTAGCAAAATGTGCGTTACAAAATATTAAAATGTCCTATAACGCCTTGCCTACACGATAATTCTTTATCCAAAAAGGACGCTTGCTAGTTCTTGAAATGTATCCATGCGCTGAGTTGACAAAGTTGAATGGTTTGTTTTGTGTTTTTGTAATAGAGATTGAGATTGGAATGGCGAAAAATAAATATATCGTTAATAGAAATAAATAAGTGCGCGAGGCAACTGATTTTTTCTAAAGTGAATCCAGCGAACTTTTTCTATTGTTCCTATAGAAAAGCGAAACAGAGAGAAAGAGACGGATGGATCAGACAATTTTAATTGGAATAGACTTCTAATCGTTATAGTTTCATGATTCTACTAATAATTTAAAACGAAAATCTTAATTCATCGTCCTGCTGGAGATTCAAAATCGTAAAATTTACTTTTAAATTTTATTTAAAGATAACTTATATATATACATACCATCTAGCGATAAAGGAAAGGCTTGCGCAACACATAGCAAGCTCAGCAACAAAACAATTCCTCTTTTCATCCCAATCCTTTCATATATACCATTTGGTGTTGAAACAAAGAAGGAATGGCTCTTATAAAAGTTGAAAACTAATTTCTAGAAGAAGAAAAAATAAGGAGTAATTCCGTTTATATAACTTTCGGACTTTTTCCGAAATACTCGTTATTCTAAATCTACTGATCAATCTTGTCCTAATAAAACTCAGAATTTGGGGTTGGAAAGACTTCATCAATGTATATAATAACAACCGCCCTAAAGGTACAACCGCCCTAGAGGTGATAGAAGCACGTGCAAATGTTTCTTGTAATGAACATCTATGTTCTATCTGTGTATACACACAAGGACGTAGCAATAAGGGGGGCAAGGGGGCAAGGGGGCAATCCAGAGGCCTTAGTTTTGAAGTTTTGAAGTTTTTGAAACCTCTTGCTACGCCCTTGAAACGGTTTTGCGGATAAGATCTATTAGCAAATGCTTCCAGAAATGAAGTGAGCATGGTGCATTTACAACCGAACATAGCGATTACATATTACAGAGCCAGTTAAACAAGCATTGATTTGGCGCATGGCAATTGTCTATTTTGTTGTCACTGGAAGTATAGAATAAGGTATTTTCCAATCACGGCATGTGATGTAGGGGATACCAAAAACTGGTATACGAGTTTAGCCGATTCTTCAATAGACCTTTCCCGAAATACCGTTTATACGTAGAAAACGAGTCCCTGGGAGTAACAAATTTCATCAATGCGCGATTAAGGTTCTAATACCTTTGAGATAATAGGAGCACGTGCAAATATTTCATCCGAAACCGAGATTAATAATAGGAATTTATTTATATTTAAGATATAAACGGGAAAGGTTTATTTCCGATTGTAAATATCCATTAATTTTTGTGCGCTAAATTTTCTCTCTTCGTAATCCAACCCACGCCACGGAAGCATTACATTAAAGCTAAATTCATTAAAAATATTATACCTGTACAGTTTTTTGGCAAGAAAAATCAAAACAAAACCATAAAATTAACAGCAACGGAAATATAAATTTTCTGCAAGATTTGTTTCTTGCACGAGACTTTTTTTTTTTACACAGATTACAAATTCTCTATACACTCGATCGAGTTTTCGAGACTTTGTTTGTGTATTCTGTTTTAACGAACAATGCACAAGATGTGTTTTGTGCAAATGCTCAAATATCTATAAACATATCCTCCCCCCCCCCCCTCAGTAGTCTACCCGATATACCGTTTCGGGATTTTTTGCCCTACTCTACCGAGTAGTTCAAAAGTATTACACATGCGCACTTGAGTCATAACAATAATCAAAACAAACGGCCGGTGTACATTGTTTTGTATTGTAGACTACTATAGTGCCCCAGTTGGCTGGAAGCTCAAACCAGATCCTATGGGTGGGTAAAATGTCACTTCTTTAACAATAGTGTGCGGTCAAAATCTACGCGCTGGTTCCTAGGTTCAACCCCGCTACTAAGACTTTCGGTGAGGTGAAAATTGATAATCACACCGCTAATTCCATAAGGCCCCTTTTTTAGGTAATTCACAATTCACATAAGCCTATAAGCCCCCCTATAGCAGATCTATAAGCCTCCCTATCGCAGATCTTATAGGACTGAAAAGGAAATCATTTTGTAAATATATTAAAAAACCTTAGATCCACCGTCCATCAATTATGGCACTTTTCCGATATTTTGACAAAAATTCAAAAACCACAAGTAATTCAAGGTTTAGATTCTTTGGTTTTGGACCAATATGATGAATCATGATGATTTCAGTAGCCTACCCAGGCTACTTGAAACCTTTCGAGTTTTACTGTTTCTCGACTTGATTGACGAAAAAATGACCATCAAACTTAGATTTAAGCAACCAAATTACGCGTATTTTGTTACTTTTGCCATAAATTTATGTCTCTGATTGTAGATCTTTGATTCCATGTTTGAAAAATTTCTTTTGAAATCCAAGCTGAAAGGCTTTGCAGACAGTTGGTTGTCTTTTGCACTTTATTGCACTCCGGTGAGTTATTAGCCTAGCTAGCCGATTTAAAGAGACAAATTCATTTTACAAAATCTATTAATTTTTTGTAACAAGTAACATTACTATAGAACAGTAGGGCGCGATCACACTGCTGCTTGAGCAAAAACGATTATGACGTAGAACAATAAAAAACTATTATACGATGGCCCTGAAGGCTCAACCACACGCACATATCTTTTTGCACGCACGCAGGTTTTTTTTACACGCGTGCATGTTTTTTTTGCACGCGCACATATTTTTTCTTTTACGCGCGCACACATTATTTTTTACGCATGCACATAGTTTTTTTTACGCACCCGCATATTTTTTCACATTCCGGTGGTCAATAATTTACACAATTTCGTGCATCACGTTACATAGTATATAACAAATATGGCGGTCAATGGCGGAAGAAGGAAACTCGATTGTTTACCAGTTTTACAGTCTAATTCTTCTACTCCTGATACCCTTGAGTCGTTGGTGACATTATATTTTGGTCAAGGCTACACAAACTTCTTACATTCCTTGCTATCCATCACAAGCGTGTAATAAGTATATCAACAATCAACATTGAAGAGGGTTTTACAACGCTAGGACTGGGAAGGAGATTTCCAAGGGATGCTGAGAATCGAGAGGAAATCACTAAAGCAATCTTAACTATATCTTTAATAAATGATTCCATTTTTTAATCACAACAACACCAACAGCAACAGCTCATCATATTAGCATATCTGCATATCAACACATGTGAATATAGTTTATGTAAAAGGGCACGAAATCTTAATAAAGTCCAGACCAGAATATAAAATTAGAAAAAAGTATGCGTGCGCGTTTAGAATTTTTGAAAATATGCGCGCGTTATAAAAAACATGTGTGTGTGCAAAATAATGTGCGCGTGTAAAAAAAACATGCGCGCGCGTAAAAAAACATGCGTGCGTG
>JAYRBV010024286.1:0-10829 GCA_036023255.1 Mitrocomella polydiademata
TCCTGTAAAGTTCTTACAAGATCCTATCAAGTTCTTACAAGATCCTATAAGAAAATGACCAAGATCTTACCAGATCTTGGACAAATTCTTATAAGATCTTAATAGGAATCTTAATAAGATCTTATTAAGATCCTATTTAGGATTTCTACCAGGGATTTGTTATAATTGTTTAAAAGTTTGAATATTTATTCAGTAAAAAGCTTTTTGGCTTACGCCATCATCAGTTACAAAATATTTTTATTTCTTTTTAAAAGTATATAGATTATCATTTCCGTACATTACATAGTCTGTCTCTCTTGTCTCTTTTTTGGCTAAAATCCAAGATTGCAACGCGGTATGAAAATCGTCTATTCTAGGCGGATAAGGATAACCCTGGAGGACCCCCGTAAAAGGAATGAAAAGCAAAAAGTTGAGGTTGCAGTTTGTTGGAAAAAAATTTGGCAAATATAGATATCTCCTTATGGCAGCATCTTAGTTTTTGATTAGTATAATAGGTACTGTAAACACATGATTTTGTTTACATATTATCCCACTTCGCTCTTTTTTTAATAGAGTTGTCTAGCACTGCTGTCAAGGCAAACTTTTGTTTGCTTTTTAATTTCCAATCATCTTAAAAATAGAATTGTAAAATATAAATTATTGAAGAAGCATGTGTCAATATTAATTAACAAAAAACAATCTTAGACAATTATTGAGTTGATATATGTATGGCTGTTAAATATAATGATAAATGATTTATCATGTTTTATTGTATTATTTTTTTCAGTACAATGTATCAGTCGATCAAACAATTGATAAATCTTCGGGAGTCCTTCTTTACACACTGGCCTCAAGTTCAACTGAAGTTGAAAAGTTGACATTTATTGTGAATTACATTCAAAAAGGGAACATTGGATCAGTTCAACAGTTAAATGGTAACCTACATTGAATCATTTTTTACCAAATCTCAGAGTTGTCATTCTCAAATGGTACGGCATTTCAGTCTCCATTAGGGGCACTCACACTACTGAAGCCTTCCCCAGCTTAGGCTTCAATTTTTTTTCTCCTCAAAAGTTCCTTAAGTTGAAATGAGGTGCACTCAGCAACTTTAAAAAAACATTTTGACTTGTTTAATTTTATTCTTTTGAGCGCTGCATTTGAAAATATGCATTGAAAAAGAATAATGTGATAAATATGTTGGTTGCCATTTTACGCTAGATTCTGATTTCCATAGCTGCCGTTACATTTGTGAAGAACAATCCAAATACAGATGGAAATGAAGAATCTTTTAAATCTGCTTGTGGTATTGATGTATCATATACTCCAGATCAAATTGAAAGCTGTGTATGTTTTGTAGATTGTATCAAAGTTTTCGAAAAAACAGCAAAGTTTTGTTTTTATAAGCTATCATCATTCAGTTTAAAGTCATTTTGTAGATTATGTGATACTGCTTTTTTAAATGTGTTTAGCTTTTTTTAAATAAATTTTCTTTTGTTTCAGTTTTAAGGTTGGTAAACAAAAGTTTGTTTATGTTTAGGTGGAAGAAGTTTTGAAGAAACACATTACTCAAATCAAAGAAAAACGTTATCAGTTCAACACTGGCATGTTACTCGGTATTGCAATTCTGCCTTTCATAATTGCGTGTAAAATCTTCACAGAAAAGATTACTTAGATTTTAGTTTCTTATAGTAGGTTTTTAAAAATTTACTTGAAAATTCTTCCTGCCTACACGACTTTTCAACATTCAAAATTGAAGTGCCCCCCCCCCCCCTCCTGTGGAAATAGCTATGAAAACTGTCTAAAGGTTTCAGGGATTTTCATTTTAGTGGGCTGGTTGACACATTTACATAGTTTTAAATCATGTACATTGTAGATGTGTATATAAATAATACTGTTAGTACATTACCGTGTTGTAATTCTCTGAATTGTCCAGTAAAATTACATATATATTTTACTGTTTCTTATTCTAGGTGAAGTTTCTAATTCCATGAAATTTGTTGACATGAAAAAAGTGAAATCTGAAATCGATATGCAGGTAAAAACCTAATTCTGAGTTTTGAAATGTAGATATTGTATACTATCAGGAGCTTGCCATTGAGTTTCAGAATTTGAATTCTTCCATTTTTCAATAGTGTTTCTTGATTGTCTTATGCTGCTTTATTGCACCTGTGTACACTTTAGTTACTAGATGTACACTTTAGTTACTAGATATACTTGGACCAAAAACTGAAGCAGACAAAAATCCACCAAAAAAGGTAAATTTAAATTTATCAAGTTTGTAACAATATCAAAATTAGATAGGTAGGCTAGGAAGTGTGCCTTACGCTACATGATAAACCCTCAATTAACTTTCCACGGAAAACTGAGGACTGATATGCAGTACTTGAAATACAAATTTTTGTACTGTCCTTTACCAATATTGAAAATTTGGTTGTTTAGTTTTATTAATCAAAAGATTTCCTTTGTTTTATCTAAAAAAAAGCTATCGTTGGTCGGACAAAATGTCTGATCAGTTTTTATTTCGGACAAAATGGACGATGGGTCGGACAATGTCCGATGTCCGACCGCTATTCCAAGTACTGATATGAGACTCAAACTCACAACCTTTGTATCGCTAGTGCACTGCTCTAACCACTTTAGCTAGCCAGTCCATGTGGGAATAGCGGCAGGTTTTGGAGTCAATCACAGACTAATTACTAATCACTTACTGTAGTGATTGACTCCAAAACCTGCCGCTGTTCCCAGTGCAAGGCACACTTACTAAGGTATCTATCTAATTTGTCATAAGACCTCTGAGGATGTTCTGAATAAATAAACAATACATAAGATTGTTCTAAACAGTGCATGGTAATGTAATTCTGCTGTTTGGAAATTTAAATTGGTGTTTTAAAAACTGATTTTTTTTTATATGGCTTTTCTACTATACTGTACAACTATTTCGTTACCTACAGACAAAACCAGTTAAAGAGAGCAATGAAACAAAAGGAAAGAAGGAGAACAAGGAAAAAGAAACACCTAAAGTGTTGGACCGTAAAACCATATTAAGTATGATGAAATTTCTGTTATATTCTCTATTTCTACAATTTGAAAATAGTTTTTAGTACTTTATTGCCATACTCTATATACTATATGACAATATATTGAATTAATAAACTTTTTTTGGCTGACAACTTGTTAGAAAGATTAATGGTATTTCTGAACAAGTTTGATTTGAAGGGTTTCTGAAAGCTATTTGGTTAAAAATGCTTCATCACATTACTTCATTAAAGTCATTTTCACTTTCACAGCATATTTCTTATCAATGTTCACGGACACTTATTGAAAATATTAAAAGGTGGTTTAAAAAGATTTGCGAATAATTGTGTAAAACAAGTTTTCTTGCCAATTCCCTTTCGCTGTAGAACTTTTATATTCTTGATATTGTTTTCAGATATGATTGATCCAAAAACAATCTACTTATCTGGAGAAGCAGCAAAGTTCCACAAACCAGGTACAGTAAAAGCATCGGTACCTTTTTGTGAAACTGAATTCAAAGAAAAATTAAAGTACTTTACAAAAGGATTTCTACATTCTTACCTGTGATCAATATTATATTATGATTCACATTATGAAAATCTTTCTTTTGATGATCTTGGATCTTTGATTTCAGTGTGAGAAAAAGTTATAGACTTGACCTTAATAGGATGAAAGGCTGATTGAGTTAAATTAGCAATGATCTAATTTACTTAAAATAACCAAAACTATTTAATTGCTTATACCTATATTTGTGTATATTTGACATCTAGTAGGAGTTCTACATGTATCCCAACATGTTGGGATTGGAACATTATGCCTGATTAAACCACAAATAATTATACTTATGAAACAATCAATAAGATAAATTTTACTCAATTCTTTAGGAGAGAATTATACAACTGATGGATATGTGACAACACCCACTACAATGAGTCACATGAAGGAACACCTCGACACTTATGGAAAACAAATCCGGACACGTTTCCCTCCAGAGCCCAATGGTATTTTGCACATAGGTCACGCTAAAGCCATCAATTTCAATTTCGGTTACGCTAAGGCCAATAATGGAATCACATTTCTCAGATATGATGATACAAACCCAGAAAAGGAGGAAGAACGATTTTTCCGGGGTATTCAGGAAATGGTGGAGTGGTTGGGCTTCAAACCGTACCAAATTACTCATGCATCAGATAACTTTGATAAGCTCTATGAGTATGCTGTTGAGCTTATTAAACGAGATTTGGCTTATGTTTGCCATCAACAATACAAAGAAATACAAGGACATAACCCACCACCCAGTCCATGGCGAGAACGACCAATCAATGAATCACTTAGGTAAGAGCCGCTGTATCAAAGAACAGTCTTTTACAACTAATGGTATTGTATAACACTTTAGAGGAATCACTTAGGTATAACTGCATTATCAAAGTACTTTCTTTTTTCAATCTTTGGTCAATCTTAGATATAAATTCTCTATCTAAGATTACAAAACAAAGTACATATTTATATTTTATTTTCGTCTTTTTTCCCTATAAAGCTTGTTTGAAGATATGAAAAATGGTAAACTTGATGAAGGAGAAGCAACATTAAGAATGAAAACCATCATGGAAGATGGGAAAATGGATCCTGTAGCCTACAGGATCAAATATACACCACATCACAGATCCGGCGACAAATGGTAAGAGTTTCTGGTAATACCTTCTTTGAAAGAGCAGAATATTTTATGATACGGCGGCATCCACATATAACGCACAAACAAGAATAGCGAAAATAGGACCCTTGTACGCAATATACCTTATATTTTACTGGTAGCTTTTCTCCTAGTGTATGCTTTTCGATGGTGCGTACTATTTATTATACGGATACTGCACTTGCCAAGGCAAGCACTACAAGTGCTGTGGTTCGATTGTGATTATTTACAATTTACAGTTTACAACAGACTGTTGACACCTTTCTTTTAGGTGTGTTTACCCAACATACGATTTCACCCATTGTCTCTGTGATTCCATTGAGCATATCACGCATTCACTTTGTACCAAAGAATTTCAAGCTCGCCGATCCTCCTATTACTGGCTGTGTAATGCCATTGATGTTTACTGTCCTGTCCAGTGGGAATACAGTCGGTTGAACTTGAACTATGCAGTAGTTTCCAAGCGTAAGATTGCCAAACTGATTGACAATAAGGTTGTAGCTGATTGGGATGATCCTAGGTTGTTTACGTTGACTGCTCTAAAAAGACGCGGTATTCCACCTGAGGCTGTCAACCTGTTCTGTGCCAAGGTTGGAGTGACCATGTCTCAAACAGTACTAGATCCCTCTATGTTAGATTCATGTGTGAGAGACGTCTTGAATGTGACAGCACCAAGGTAAACAAAATTGAATATGTTTAAAACTATCTGTACAAATAAAATTGAGGGGTGTTTACTATACGTTGATGTACGAATCAACAATAATTTGCTTATAAACAGTTTACTACACAAATACTATAATCGAGGGCAGATTCGTGCGAGTTTTTTCCACACTCATTGGTACTCTCTTCTCAGAATTTTTATTGTTTTCCACCCATTGACAATTGAAATATTTTTCGAATAGTCTTTTAAAATCTACGCTATAACTTTCAGAGCGATGGCAGTACTTGACCCAATACGGATTGAAATAACAAATATCAGCAAAGACACGGTATAAAATATTTTGTTAATTATTTACAATAACGGGAGATAATAATTACAATGTTCAGACAATTGTCTAAGGCTTGCTTTATAAGGCTGCACTAACGTCACGTCTTATGTAATTCAACCGGCCTGTGCGTAAGATGAAGACTTTGGTGTTGTTTACATTATAGAGTCTTCTTCATAAGTACACATTTGTAGAATTGAATTTGACGCAAGTGCGGTGCGGCATTTTAAAGCAGGTCTAAGCATATATATAACATAGTTTAACATCAAAAATCTGTTATTAACGATTCAGCGTATACATAAAAACATTGTTAAATTGTTCAACATTTTTGGTAATGTATCCAGGTAAACGTAGAGGTTCCTAACATTCCAAACGATGCCGAAGCTGGTACTCATCAAGTCCCTTTCAACAACGTCATCTACATTGAACGAAAAGATTTCCGCGAGGTGATTTGGGTTTGTTTTTTTATGAATTCCTGAATTTTCCATTCCGCATTTTGCTATTATATAATGGACCTCAAAAGTAGCTAGGTTAAAAGAAGTGTAAAAGATATGATCCCGAACTTTCGGTTGACACGCATACAAAATTGACAATTTAAGCATTATCATTTATCCTCTTTTCCCACGAGATACAAGTGTTATTGCGGCTAAATAAGAGTTTGAATGGTACTACATTCATCATTTTGACAGGACCGTACTTTTTAGGATAACTTCTATTGCGCGCGTTCAACCTTTGTATTGTAACAACGGACGACGTTTACAGGACTTCTTGGAGAACAGTGTATATATGTAAATATGTTACTACTGGTGAATTATCCCGTGTAAATATTCGTTAATAATGATAATGATAATAATAATTTCGTCTCCTTTTCATATCTGTATCGATATATGACACGATTTTCTGTGATGTTTCAGACTGCTGCCAAGGATTACAAAAGACTGGCCCAAAATCAACCGGTTGGCTTGAGACATGCAGGAAAAGTTATTACTGTCACTGAAATAATTAAGGTGAATTGATAATGCACTTCTAAAAGAGAGCTCAGAATCCTAGCATACAGTTCATCTGACAGAATGTAAACACATCTATTTTTATCGTTCTTTTATACAAAAGTTTCTTATTTTTGTCGGGAATAATCGAGGCACTTTTTTGTTTCTGCCTCGTTCTTCTAAACTTTTTTAAGAGACCTTAAACGTGTCTGAAAGAACGAGGCATTTGATGAAAGTTGTCTCGATTTGTCAGACCAATTTAAGAGACTTTTCTGTAGAAGAACGAGTGGTATCAAACCGACAGATGAACTATATGTTAGACCTCAATTTACGTATCACTTAATATGCCTTGTTTGTTTATCGGCAAGAGAGATTTACACTCTTATCCGTTGATTTTATGATTTTGTTTGTTTACCGCAGGATGATGCTGGTGAAGTTATAGAGTTGAAAGTGACAGCTGAGGACAGTAAAGATGTGAAAAAACCGAAAGCTTTCATCCATTGGGTTAGCAACCCTATCACGTGTGAAGTTCGATTGTATAGCAAATTGTAAGTTTCCTTGATACATTAATATAAAAAAAATTAAAAAAGAAAGAATTTCCAGGACTAAACACAGAAGTTAAATTTATTTTATTTTTTCTTCTTTTATAAGAGTTATTACGATGTCGGATTATACAGTCTTTGAAATTCATGTCGGTATTCTGCTAATGCCCACGTAGATACGTCAGCAATTTTTTCATTGTGTTTTTGCGCTTCTAAAACAGTTAAAACTTTCTCTGATAACCTCATCTTAACGTCATAACAACATACGTAATTTACATTTATACAGAAATTTGAAAAGATTGAACTTGAAGGCTGGTTATTGGGTTATTTTGTTTGGATATATTTTCTTATCTTCTTTCAGATTCAAGCATCCCAACCCAGAAGATCTAAGGGAAGTTCCTGGAGGTTACCTTACCGATATTGCGGAGGTATTAACGAACTATCTTTTGCTATGTTTGATACCATGCTGAGTTGTAGTTGCCGGGAAGCGTATTCCAAATATCCTCCAATTTTTTTTATACAAATCAGATTTCTCTTGTTGTTTCTATTGAATGGGCTTACAGTGCTCAGATTTTGTTTTCATTTGAACGATTATTTTTTAGTTGACGGGAATATTTTTAAATAATAATACGATAATGTGGGCTGGGAATATTATAAATACACTACATTTTGTGCAGTTTTTCTAATTTAGATAAATTAGCAAAAGTTCGTATAGCTTGTGAAACTTTTTAGTTGTTCTGTTAGTATACATAGCTGTTCTAATTTGTTTACTCTAGAACACCCTAAAAGTTGTACGAAATGCGTTAGTAGATCGATCCGTCGAGAATGCAAGCGTGTTGAGTCGATTCCAATTCGAGCGGGTTGGTTTCTTCGCTGTAGACTCTGATTCGACAAAAGAAAAGGTAATTCATTACAGAGAAATATTAAACTACAGGGTGTCTCAGAAATAAATGATACCCTTTCGTATAATTCAGAAGGGAGTGAAATTCCGAATTTTATTATGCGGATGTTTAAAAAAAAGAAACCCTAACCCTAAACGCTAAAACCTAAGCGAAATTCCCTTAGAAAGTCAAGCCATGTGGTACAAAGTTCGCATCACTAGGCTTGAATCGCTGCTATATACGAAAATAATAAAATGTAGTTAGTGTTTTCAAGCTTGTATCGACAGTTCCAAAGCCATGTTTCCTGTTAAAAATAATTAAAAACTACAGTTTTTCCCTCTTACATACTCCTTAAACTTTACTACTATGTATCAATCAACAAACTCATGTTCTGCATTTTTTAGATGGTATTTAACCGAACGGTGGCTCTCAAAGAAGATGTTGGTAAAAATGCCGAAGATTGAGCTCATTTTCAGAATGACTGCGGTCAACAGCCAACTCATTGATTTTATGATATATTGTAATTTTATTATTTACTACAAATTAACTGAGCAATAAAGAATTTGTAAACAAATCTTTTGTTACTGTCTAAATCCTTAAGGAAACCTTGTCGAAAATCTTACACTTTAGTCATGATACTAATAAAAAGTAATGTTCTATTGTTTACATAAGAACCATTAACTTATTTTCATGTATTAAAAAGATTTCATTGTTGTAGGCCTTATTGTTTTATTGACATTTTAAACGTCTTTTTGGTTATAATGAGTGACATTTGAATATAACTTTAAACTTAAATAACACAGTTTATTGGTGGTTTTTGTGTTGTTATGATGTAACCGTTTTAAGCCATATGGCTATTTTGCTGTTGAATTCACTGGATATTAGGAAATGGTATAGGTTCCTTAGCTTAGCTACTTGTTCCCTAGCTATATTTTGCAAAAGTTAATATTTAAAACAGCCATATTCAGAAAACACGCTCCTCCATTACAATAAAACGGAGAGTTAAAGAGCTAGACTATGAGGTTGATTCTTAATTTTCCTGTTTACAATTTGATTGCGCTCCTGTAATTAAGTGTTTGTTGGCTAGCCCAATTAAAAAATTGATTGTCATCTTCTTCGAGATAACACGATTGCGGTTCCGACAACATCACATTTATAGCCTAGTTCACTAGTCTTCATCTCTGGGTGGTGTGTCTCAAAAACCGAATACACTGATTTATCTTTTGTGTGTTTCACAGAACTTTGACGCCACTTGGGCGCTCTCATATCTATCTGCTCCATCCGTCGTTGATAAAATCACTCTAACAAGCTGGTGATAAAATAAAAAAACTCGTGGATGAGTGGAGAATGATGTAAATTACATCGTGGTATTTGATAATAAAAAAAAGAATCTCTGTAAAGCGATAAGAAAATGAAGAGGGCCGATCATTTGATAAATCTCTGGACCAAACAAAACATAGCAGAAGAAGAAATTAATTTCATTGGACATACAAAGCTACGATTTTTTTTTGTGTGTTTAGCTTCCACAATCCAGCAGTTCTATGATTATTACCTGAAATTAATTTGCTCAATTTTAACGACAAACTATAATACTGAGTGGCAATCGTTCTACCGGAAACGGCAAAACGGTCCTCGTGACGTGTTTGGTTTTTCCGATATCCCCGATTATCCCGAATTTCCCGAATAATTCCCGTTAAAAAGCATGAGAAAAACAACAAAAGTTTTTTCCGCTATACTACTTCACCATTTTATCCTCAAAGTGATGGAGTTTATATTGGTCATGTGGTGAAAGTGATGACTGTCAGACTGCTGGAACAGACACAGACAGACTGCTGGAACAGATACAGACAGTAGACATTTAAAATTGGCTCCCTTTTCTAAAAATGACTTCTTCTGGCTGATGTGCATTTTTGTTTGTGACGGATGACTACCTAAAACTAGAATTATACTTTACTAGAATTTGAACTTGAATTTGATAAAAGTAACGCTATGAATGTTTGGTAAAATAACCATATATAAATTTCATAGTTGTATATACCGGTACCCTACTTACTGTATTTTTTATTGTATGTTTATACTGCTGTTACAGAATAATACTCTTATTAATAGGACAAAAAACTCTTTTAGAAACAAACAGTATATATATGAGCAATTTTTAAAAAGGTTGCGAAGCATTTCGCAGGTTGCTAGCAAAATAAAAATATCAGACCGACTCTTCCGTGTAACACGAAATGTACGGCAATACGCCGATGCGATCCGACCGGATTCTCAATAACCGACCCGGATTACCACCGCAACCCGCAACCTCAAAACTAACGGAAATGCAAAACAAACATGGCGGCATTCACCTAATAAAAACGAAAAGTCCTTCCTCTTTTCTCTTTAAAACAAGGTTTTTGGTTTTTACTAGGCCACAAATTTAATTGTTGCTACTTCAATTTGATCTTGCAAATGTTCGAACGACGAGTTAACAAACATTCGAAACTTTATTATGTCAAAACAAAAACACATTATTATGTCCCCTGCTCATCTGCCAATCAAACGGCTATCACTGCCAAGTAACACATCCACAAAAGACATTTAAAGAACGGAAGTTAAAACAAATCAACTCATAAAACACAAAACAAAAATTCAAAAGAGAACAAAACAACACATTATATGTGACGCTCCATAGGAAAAAGAGTACATGAAATTATCGTTATATCGGTATTACCGATAATTTTCAAAAGTTAATATCGGTATATCGGTAA
>JAYRBV010024297.1:0-10829 GCA_036023255.1 Mitrocomella polydiademata
TTCCTTATACAGAGTGCACAGTGTATTCCTTATACAGAGTGCACAGTGTATTCCTTATACAGAGTGCACAGTGTATTCCTTATACATTATTGTTTGAATGCCTTTTGTTACATACCACAATGTGACGATATAGACTTGTACTTCAATTAATGTATTCCCATTGCACTAAATTTTTGTGACTAGGAATTTTACTCAATTTTATACTTCGTGACATCATGTTCTATTTTTTTATAATTCGATTTTAGGCATGGTGTGCCATGGCGAATTGCTTCAGCTTACAAAAAGAACACGACCAAGCTATCAAATTTCTAGAACGAGCTATTCAAGTACGTGGAAACTTTCGTTTTGTATTTTAAATCGTTTCTAATCATTAAACAATTATCTTGTCGTTGTATTTCTTTATTGTATCGATGGTTCTTTTAAGATTTTGATTCCAAAAACATCAGAACTTCCTTGTTTTGGATGTTTTTAGTATGCCGTTTTTCTTTTTTTAGGTCATCAAAGTCTCGTAATTTTATATTGTTTTGTTCTTATGTGACGCGTGCTTTCAAATCATTATCCCTTTAGTTTTTTAGATTCCTTGTTTCAAGGCGAAAGGTAATCCGATCCAGGTCATATTAGTGAATTAATTCTTTTCATTTAGTTAAAACCCAACCTGGCGTATGCTTACACGTTACTTGGACACGAATACGTTTTTGCAGACGAATTGGAACGCGCGTTATCATGTTTCCGTTCCGCTATACGTTACAATGAACGGCATTATAATGCATGGTAAGTTATCTCAGCTTTGTGTCTTCATTAACAAATTTCCCTTCTAGGAAAGCAAAAACCCTCACCTGGAATTCATGAAAGTTTTTTTCTTTCTAATAAGCAGAACAATGCCACACACGCGAGAAGTGTCATTTAGTTATAGCCTTGACATTCTCTTTAAGGTTTTTTTTATTGTAAACAGTTGGGTTAAAAGAATGGATTAAATGAATGCGTGATGGTTTTTAACCCATAAACAAAACAATGACTCAGGTGATGAGCCCTAACAATGTCGGAACCGGTTTGTGTGGCTCTTAGAATACTTGCCCTGCACTCTTAGAATACTTGCCCTGCACCTTTGGTTTATTAGGGCTCATACGGATATGTTTCGATTATGAAATGTACCATAGCTCGTTTGAGAAATTAGATTCCTATAATAAGAAAAAATAAAAGAGCGAGCGCCGGGAATTTACGGCACGGGAAAGAAACAGAGAAAGTTTTCCCCAATTCTTCGAATTCCTGGACTCCGTTATCCCTATTCTGCGCAACATCCACTTTGCTCTGCTTCGCTTTTTAAGCGAAAAGCCGCTGTGGTGGTCGGTGTGCAATACTATTGCTTTCTTATATGCAAGTAGACTAACAATGAAAATCTCAAAATAGCGGTTTTTTGTTTACAAATATTCACGCATGCGTAATCAGCAACCCAGTTGTTTTGGGGTGATTGAATACGGAAAAGCAGAGAATTGCGCACAGACCACCGCAACGGCAATTTGCTTAAAAAGCGAGGTAGAGAAAAATGAAATGTTTCGCAGACTACGTTACCAAAAACGCGCAGTTATACGATAGCGAAGATTGTTTAGCCTTTAAACTTTTAAACTTAGATTTGTAAAATAGTCTATTTCCAAATGTCTGAATGTTCATCTGTCATGTTTTTAATCCATATTTTGATTGTTCCTCAGGTATGGTATCGGAATGATTTATTACAAGCAGGAAAAGTACAGTCTAGCTGAACAACATTATCAGAAAGCTTTGTTGATCAATCCGAAACATTCCGTGTTGCTGTGTAATCTAGCTGTCGTATGTTATTTGGATTTATTCATCACATTTATTTTGGCTTCACTCTTTTTATTTACCATACTGCAACATCATTTTTTTCAAGTATTTAGCTTTTTATTGTGCTAATTTTTGCATTAGGTACATTTTTGGGGGGTTAGGGCTAATCTGTAGCGATTGAAATATTTTCATCGACGTGGAAGTTTTCAGATTCACGCATGCGCATAGCGTGGTTTGATAATTTTCTCTCCAGAAATGGAAAACAAAAGTAGGATTACTCCAATTAGAAAATATATTTTTCGATTTTCCAAGGTTACTTTTAAGTTGAATTCTCCCAAAGCAGTGTCACTTGCTTTATAAAAGATGAATTTATGTTACTTTTATAGACGCAGCATGATTTAGGCAAAAGCCAATCAGCTTTGGACACTTTGAAAGGAGCGATGGAGCTGAATCCGAAGAACGCATTATGTAAATATCAAAAATCAAGAATCCTGCTAGATATGCATCGTCCGAATGTAAGTCACCAGGCCCTCATTTTAAGGTGGATTTCCACTTGTCCACTTTTGGAAAGGACACGGCTAAAAGTATCATGTCCTATATTTGTCTCGGCTGTCCCAACTATGTCCCGGGACAGGACAGATTATAGCCAATCAAAATGGCAAGAACGGCTTTTTTATTGTTTAAAGCGAACCAATCAGATTTCGGTATAGCTTTTTTTCCGTATGTCCTGTTGATGTCAAAAATGCACAACAAGTGGAAATCCACCTTTAGAGGAAAAGTGCGTCCGATTGATTGTATCAAACGTTCCCCCTCATTTGAAATCGAGCATGACCTTTTTCAAAAAGTGAAGATTGGAAAGATTTTGTCTAAAACCATGAGAAATTGGCGCTGCCTTTTTTTCTTCTTCTGGAAGACCCAAAGTTACCTGTTACCTGTTTTCTGGGAGTAAATTTTACAATAATTTAAATTAAATTATTGCACGTGTATTTTATGGAATATTGGAACTTTTCAACTTTCTCGAAAACGTTTTCTTTTTGTTTTCTACTTTTTGAGTTATAATAAATTGGAGTTTACTTTTCCTCCTGATCAACATTCAACAAGACATAATCTGTATTTCGTTTTCTGTATTCTGTACTCTGTTTTCCGCGTTTAGGAAGCACTTGTGATATTAGAAGACTTAAAACGAATTGAACCCAAAGACTCTTTAGTATACTTTATGATTGGAAAGGTAAATAAATAATGGCATTTTCTTTTCTGCAATAATCCTAATATGCTCGGTGTCATATCCTGCCACACTCGAATACGGTAGAACTGTAGGCTGGTTGATCCAACAGTCAAGGTATTTGATAAGAATGGTTACCTTCTTGGCTCTAACGAAACTGGATCTTTGAAATAAAATATACTCTGAGGTACTGAATAAACGCCGCCCCCCCCCCCCTCCCGCCCTTTTTTTTTATTTCAGTGGTTTCATAATTTTTCCTCGACATTGTTTTTTGTCTCTTTTTTGTCTTACATGACTGGACTTTTCTTGGCTTTAGTGCATCAATTTATTTTTGATGTCTGTAGGCGCCTTTTAGAGTAAAAACGCCTTTAAGTTTATTTGTTTCCAATTTTATTAATTTTATTACATTCACTCCTAGTCAGATTTATGGTATTTAAACTTCCTTTTCACTTTCGTCACGACAGGCGTACCAACAGTGCGAAGAACCGCATCTCGCTCAGATGAACTTTTCCTGGGCGATGAGTTTAGATCCGCAAGGGGCGAACACTATGATTAAGGACGCTATGAATCAACAACGTTTCGCCAATCACAGTACTGTCAGCACGGATGATGACGAGGACGATGACGAGTTTGAACACTCCATGGAAGAAGAAGAAGAGGAAGAAGAAGAAGAAGGAATTGACACTGGACTCAATTCAATGGATGACGTCCAAAGGATGTCAGATCAAGAATCTTAACGTCCATTTTATGGATGTGTTATAGTAGCTTTTGTTTATAATGATTTTTCCTCTGATTTACATTTTTATGATGTGCTCATATCTAGCATTAATGCAATGGATAGTTTAAAGGAAAGCACTTTCGCAAGATGAACATTATATTTTTCGGGACCAAACCAAAATAGCCTATAAATTTGCGAATTTGTGAAGGTTTCTTCCTTTAAAGTAACATAACGAAATAACGAAACCAAAGCCGACAACTTTTCAATCACGCTCTACGGGGGAGCTTGATTCAAGCACAATACCTGCTGTTTGGAAAGAAGGAAAATACTTCTCTTTGCTGTTTTCAAAATACTAGGGTTTCCCAATAAAAATATCGCTGTAAACAAAAGAAGTTCTGAGACACCCTGTATCTTCCGGAAATCTTGATGTGCTTTTCTTTGTGTACATAGTTGGTCACCAAGATTTAAAGTTTGAATTTTAATAGAATATTAAATATACTTTAAATTCGGTGATAAAGAAAAAGCAAAGAAACTAAAAGCGATGCTTGGTAGAGGAACTTTCGACAAATAATTGTTTTTTCTTTTGTAGAGTTTAGTAAAGAATTCATTTTAATGGCTGTGTGCATGAGAATAGTCTTTAAGTATTTCAAATACAAATGTAAATAATAATATTAGAAAAAGATGGAGAGAAGATGACGTGTTTTTTTATTTAAAATAGAAATTTCTTGTTGATATCTACCATTTTGAAATTATAATTGTGTTAGTTCGAGAGAATTTACTGTAAAGTAAAGCATTCACGTGATCATAATCAAAATGGGGTCCAAACCAAGTTTTCTATTGTTGTAGAACTTGGGATGATGACAATGACATGATTCTAATTGTCAACAACCTTATAGTAGACATGCTGACAATAATGACGATATCATCCCCATGATGACAAAATTCACTTTTGACGATTTTATTCTGTTCAATACAGATAGTCCTCTTATAAATACTTTTTAGAAAAATACAAAACAGGATATTTTCTATTGAAGAAATTAAGAAAAAGAAATTTATGTCTATGATGCTAGCAAGTTTCGATTTGAAAATAAGTTTGCAAATCATGTATTTTCACCCTTTTAATGAAAAAAGAAAGCCATTATTCTATCTGTTAAATAAAATTTGCGGTACAGACACTAGCCTGAATACCAAGCCTTTCCATAATATTTCTACATTTGATTTTTTCTTTAAATCTGAAACCACACATATGAATTCTGATAATAAGACTTTTGGGGAGATGGCAAACGTGTACAATTTTGATTGGGAAATTCCCGGTTTGGAAACTAGGAAATTCCTAGATGGCAGATGAAAAGTATTTCTGTGTATTGCTTGCCTCCCATTTTTGAATAATTATAGGGAATAATTAATTGTGAGACAAACCCAAACCTAAATACAACTAGTGAAAGTTCAAAGTATTTAGTTCGTGAGACATTTCAAAGAAGTAAAAAACAATGATGTACAGTATATATTTAAAAAAAAAGCTTTCTTTTTTCGTAGCTTTCTTTGAGCTTACTGCCGTTCTTACGAAAACATGGAACGAGCAGTAACCAGCAGTAAAAAGTTAAATTATATTTAAGTAACAACCTTAAAAATTAAATTCTTGTAAAATTTTAGACTTAAAATTTGTTAAAATTCACCTTAAAGTCCCAAAAACTAAAAACTCTCTCAATTTTCTGAAAATATGTACTATGAATAAAAGTCGATTATGCTGAATTCAATAGTGATAATCAAATTCTCTAATTTGACACCTGCCACTTGTTTGACCCAAATTAATCCCAAAATACAAAAGTGCTTGTTTTTGATAAAAATTTGTACAGTGACTAAACCAAAATTGGGCTGTATAAATATTCGTAATAACAATAAATAGTATTAATGATGACGGCTATTAAATTTGTTAAGTAAAATTGGGTCTGAACATAGAAGTAGACACAATTAGTTATGCTTTTTGGAACTAATTTATTCAACTAATTACCTATAAATCTTTAGACACTACTAAAAAGTTATTCTAGAAGGTGATTGTCTCCAGTTACACCTGTTTATGTAAAAACCTGCATTCCGAGGTCCACACATTCTAGGGGGCAGACCCTGTAGAGTATCCATATTTCTGATATTTGTGTGTTTAGGTATTTTTAAAAACCTTTTAGCAAAAAAAAAAAAAAGCCCCTCTGTTAAAGAGTGGTAAATTACCTTTTTGTTTACTTGCTCGAATGTCAACATTTTTAAAAACTTTAATTCGCAAAAACATGATTAATAATTCAGTAGTTCGCATTGTTCTTTTTGGAAGAACGAAAATAACGAAACGAAAGATCAAAAAAATATTCACGAAAGACGAAAAAAGCGTGCCTTTTACGTTGCCTGACCAGACTCTCTAAATCAAACATAAACTAAAGCCTTGTTTATAGAGATCGTCTATTGTTTTCATCACTTAAATTTCTGGTGTGACCACACACAATAAAAAGGGAAATAACCAATGCTAAAATAAAAAAAACCTTTGTATATACAAAACACAAGAGGAGTTGGTAAAAAGAGCTTTACAAACCGAAACTTCCATCAGATGATGCGATAGATTCCTTGTGTACTGTTGATGATTGCATTTATTTAAAATATTTTATTAATTGGCGAACATTTTTATATGGAAAGATGGAGTTATCATCGTATGTCAACAAATTGTACGAATTAGACGAAACCATTTGTAAGTTAACTGTAAGCAATCTTGAAAGCATTTCCTCCACTCTTCTATCGAACTTACCTTCATGGCTCGTCAAAATGCAAAAAAAAGATGAATTTTTAATCACTGGGAGTATTGTCGAAGGAGCAGCTATCTGTCGCATCCTTAATTCCAACCATCCGAAGCTTGAAGTGGACATAATGGCCATAATGGGACAGCTTTCAGAAGCAACAGCAACGAATGTTATGGAACCCGTACAAGACACAGACGGATATTATCGCTTGAAAGCTACCAACGATTTAAAAACTTCTTTATATATGGGTATATGGGAGTCATGGCAATTATGGGGCCAGTCATCCACCAAAAGCAAAAAATATTTCGATGTCAGTGCCAGGCAAAATCTTCTCCAAAAAATCTTTCCATCTCCAACGGCAAGTTATGACATCGAAGGTCCATCGTGCGCTTCCACTCATTACTATACAAACAGAAACTTTGGTGGAAACAAATATGCACCCTTTGAAGCGCAACGTGACAAAGTCTTTAGTTTACAATTAAAATTTTGGCCGCCAGACATTGCCTATTTTTGGTTCAGGAAGGATCGTCATTGGCCAAAGAAAGGTATAATGGATGAAATATGGTCTAAAGGGTGCCATATTGTGCAAAAATCTCCACCGGGGTGCTCTTCAACAGATGTATGGAGGATTTCTTACTCCCAAGCAGAAATAATTCTGTCCAGAGAAAAAAGTGCGTTCCAGAAGAAATGCTTTCTACTTGCCAAGAGCATTTATTATCAATACATTAAACAACACATTGATAGCGAAACTAACCGAGCTCTCCCATCATATCTAATAAAAACAATCATGTTTCAAATGCTGGAAGAAACAGAAGAAACAGCATGGGCAGAATACGACAAGGATAACTCTCTACTTGAAGTAGTTAAATTATTGTTCAAGCGATTATACGATGCATTGAAAATTAATCATCTCCCATGCTTGTTTACGGATAGAATAAATTTGGTAAAAGGATTTTCACCCGCGTTCATGGAGCGAATGGCAAATGAAACATTGAGAATCTCAAAGAACCCAAGATTTGATTATTGGAATACTGACAGTATTGAAAATATCAAAGATAGATTCCAAGCAAGATCTGCTCCATCCAATGAACCGATTGAGCAAGCGCTGGTTAAGTCCATTTTTCAAGACTTATCTAAAGGAAATGGGAAAGATGTTCAAAGTCTATTGAATTTCTACCGAGGGGACTCAATGAGTGAAGATGAAAAAGAAAAGGTCCTTTCTCGTGTGATGCCATATCATCAAAAGGAATTTGAAGAACAACGATCTACGGTCACGCCTGAAAGGATGATGAAATTTACGAGTGAGATCCCTACCGATGATCTATGCAAAGTGCTTGAGTACAATCAAGCCAATCCAGTTTTGGCTGCAGAAAGCAACAGAATGTTAGAGCACGTTTTTGAGGCAGTTCAGCAAAACTTTGAAAAACAATGTGAAAGTGATCCTGATTTTGAAAAGGAAATGGGAAGATTTAATGAAACATTATTTGAAAAACTATATGACCAGCATGGAAAAACCGATGAAGGCCACTCAGAGTTACTTAAAAAAATCAAGGATTTGGAATTAGACTGAATTTTTGAAGAAGAAAAAACGCGTTTTAGACTAAATCTCAATTGTACTTTAAATTGTCGTGGTTTTTTGTATATTCTATGTGATTTGCAAATACTCGTCAACCGACGCAGAATGTTGTTGGTTTCCAAGTAAAGCTAAAGATTGATTTTTAAAAAAGACAATCTGAATGTTCCTTTATTTAAAGCATTTTAAAGATTCTACTTTCATAGTGACTATTATTTAGTGTACAGTTGTTTATATATCTTATATCTTATTATATCTTATATCTTATATATCATATCTTATATATCATATCTTATCTTTAGTACAAAGAAAGAAATATAGATGTCGATTAATTTTAAACCACATTTTATTGTAGATAGGCTGGGAACAAAGATATATAGTTATTGTGGAACTCATTTAATTTACTTGTCGACGCCTAAAAATTGAAATTTGACCCTAATTGATTTTTGTCATTTGTGATAAGTGCGGTAATAATTTTTGGCATTATAAATTTCTTAGTAATAAATAAATTTTCGTTAGAACTGAATTTTTTGAACAGGCAGGATATGAGGAGGGAGAGGTAGAGAGCAAATAAACGGTAAAATCAAAAAACTTTTGAGCTTTTTTAAAATCATACAATCAAATTCTAAATTGCAAAATAAAATAATATGATGATATGTACAAACTTAATTTTCTTATTGAGACTAAACAATATACAAACAAAACAAATTAATTTTTTCATTTCTTTAAATCTTCGTCAATCTTGAATTTTTTGAACAGGCAGGAGGAGGGAGGGTGAGAGCGCGAATTAGAAGTTTTTTTCTTTAAAATTCATGTCTCCCTTATCTAAATAAAGATAAGCAGGCACTTGCATTCAGTATGTCTATACTTAAACTAGCCACATCAGGGACAGGGTTATTAGGGTGTTGTCAAAATGGGCACTTCTCATTAATTACTGCTTATTACCATGTTCTGCGCATGCCTTATCAAACAAAATAATGCGTACAAAATAATGCTTGGGACAAAAAATACGACGAAAATTTTGTTCAAGTCTTCCAGATCTACCACATGGTGTCTCGGGAAAAAATGATACCCCGTTTCTTATGATCTTTTGTTTGCGTGGTAATTGGTACCTTTTTTTTTTCGATACCGTACGTTTAACGAATATATTAAAAGCACATGGCTTGAACTATATGATTTCCGTGTTCAGTGTAGTGTTCCATGGATATCCATTGGTCTCTAAACCCGGAAATGGATGCTAACACAGAACCGCCTATCCAGGTAGAAAGGATTGCGTCATCCACGTATTTCACGCCCATTGTTTTGTTGTTGTCGGCTTTGGTTGCAATTTCATTTTCTAGCCGAGATGAAAAGCCGTTGAGTTTGGAGTTGCCACCGGATACCACAATGTTTTCAAACATGGTCGGTAGCAGATCAACGTCAGTCCTGAAAAATGAAAGTTGAAATATAAATTCACTAATTGGGTACGTAAAACGTAAATTCCCTACTGGGAATAAATGATTGAATTATTAATTAATTCATTATATTATTAATTAATTCATTATTAAAAATTTATAATTTACTATGGCTAAAATAAGTGGATGTCATAAAAAAGTTACCAAGTACTGTAGTACATTTCCAAGAAAAGAAGAGCAAGGTCATGCTCAGGATCAAGCAAAAAATAATTAAACGACAAATTCGTTATTTATCCTTTAAATAGATTATTGACCCCTTAAACTAAACAACACATAATTTCTAAAATCATTTAAAATTCATATTTTAGTTTTTTTTTGTTTTTTCAAGGACACAAACACAGTGCAGTGCGACTCTAAAAAATGGTACCTTTGTTTCTATTATTGTGGCTAGTGCTATATTTTATGTGGGTCACGCACACTATACATTTAAATACATGCATAGCAAAAAAAATATTGCTAACCTAGCGAAACTTTCGAAAATTATATCCACTACATTTGGTTGATCTCGTATGCCGACCAGACTTGGATCGAACAATATTTCTGGTGCAGTGAATCTTTCTACACCAATCTCGATTTCTTGCCCATCCGGTAGAGTGAACAGTTTGTGCATGTCCATATTAGTCTTATATTTCTCTTCTTCTAAAACTGGATCTACAAACGAAAAATATATTCCCTATATAATTATTTGCAACACAAGGAAAGATTACGCGTAGTTTAAACAAACCCCGGCGATTGAGCCCGCTTCGGTCTCCTAGTATATCGCTATATAAGTCTTTATAAGTCTAAGGTGAAATGAAAATTCACTATTTTCATTCCTTCTTTAACAAGTAAAAAGTAGTTTCTGAATGTAAAACGTCTCAATAATAAATCTTACCGAGAGAAAGATAGCACATCTTTTGTTTCATCGTATTCAAAACAAGTTTTTCAGAAGACGAGTTAAAAACCACACCCTGCGTACCCATGATGCTCCGCCCAAAGAAATTCGTGATGTCATCACCGCCAATATCTAGCTGCATTGTGGCGTGAGGTAAGGCGTGACCTTCGTAGATGGGCGTGGCTTGGGTGTGGTAAAATCCTGAATTCAAGGAGAGACCAGATACCAAAGCTTTGGAGTACATGGCCAGGCAACTTTGATTGGCTAAGTAAAATGAGGGTACGTTGAATCGCTCAAACATGATCTAAAACAATAAAAAAGAAGCTCTTAAGTAAGAGGTTGTCTATCGGGCAAAAGGTTATCACTGGTCAAAACTCTCTTAAAAATGTCTGAAAAAACGAGACATCC
>JAYRBV010024308.1:0-10829 GCA_036023255.1 Mitrocomella polydiademata
CCGCGCAAAGGATCACGGGGTATTTGATGATGAAGATGAAGAACAAAATTTGAAACTACTTGCGCTATCTCGTGAAACAACTATGCCTCCTCGGTCGCTTTGACTCCCTGGGGAGGAGGGCAAATATTCCGTATTCTGATAATTATATGGTTTATGCTTTGATAAACATGAATTAAAAATGCAGGTTTTCGTAGTTTTTACCTATGAGCTTTTATTTTTTATTTTTTTATCTTTCATACTGGTCCTTCGCTGCAATAAAGAGTGTGGTTTGTCAATCGTAGTTTAATTTTTAGTAGTGGTAGATGTAGTAGATTTTATGGCTGAAAACCTTACTTACCGTGAGCCTTTAGGAAGCCGTTCAGTTCTTTTCAGAAGGGTCCACAACCAGTTTTACTGACAAAATCACCTTCTACATAAAACTCAAAAATATGAATGAAAAATTAATAGAACTAACAATGTCATAATTAATGTCAATATGTCAATATTAAATATTTTAGTTAAATTTGTGTTGTTTATCCTGCCGTTATACACTTATCCTCGTGCTTATCAAAAGGTGCCCAAAAAATTAGATTACAAAAAATATGTTATTCTAAAAAGATATATTTGTGGAACGAAAGTTTATATGATCCATGATCCTGTTGATTTCTTTGGTCTCCGAAATATTGTTTTTGTACTTTCTCCTGCATTATTGATATTACCGGCATTTGAGAAAGGGATCATTCTAGTTGCAGGGATTGCTTCATTTTTGGACTTTCCTCTAGCAGCAACAGCTAAAATGAAAAAGAAAAGTTTAAAATAGTTAAAGTTTAATAAGTGGAGAAATATTTACAACAACTACAAATTGACGAGAAAAACAACGATATTATACCAACGAACCTGTAACTAGCAAAATCAAAAGAATTACAGCCTTCATGTTTTTCTTCTTATAAGGATGACAGCTTTTTAAAACGGCGATTCAAAAAAGGAAATATTGCTCAAATCTGTACATCTTAAGGTTGTTTTTAAGCAATTAACGGAATCACGCAAGACTTTCGCTATTAGCGTGCTATCATCATGAATTACGTCTTGATTACCTCCAAGAGTTTGACTTATTATAAAAACTTTTCTTTAGTGTTTGCCTCACTAATTTCTCTCGCATTGATGCAGTTGATAACCGATATTGAAATAATTGAAAAGGTAATTTATGGTAAAGAAAGTATCAGGAAATTGGATCAGGAGAAAGGAAAATTTGCTCGTATTTCATACAGAGCTAAATTACTTACTGATGAAAGCGATCAATATAAATCAAAAGTATTATTATTATTATTTGAACATATTTACCCAGGATAACTTCTTAAGTTCTAGTAAACTGCTCTTAATGAGGGTTCTGCCATCCTTGCGAAACACCTACAAAGAAGCCTTATAGAATTAACAGTGATTAGCAATTTTCAACACCGAAGGGCGCGAAGGCCTCGTGTCAGGGTTGAACCTCGGACCTTTCGATCCTAAGACCAGCGCCTTAACTACTCAACCACGGATCCAATGAGTCTATATAATATTACCGTAAGAGATGAAGTGTGACTATCCATAGCTGACAACGTTTCGTATCTACGGGTTTTCCTATTCAAATTTAAAAAAGGGAAACAACGAAAATTCTAGCAAACGCTGGAGGTGAGTGTGACCAAGTGGCGCTTTGTTAAAAATGATAAAACCAAGTTTGTTTATTAACTGACGTTTTTTAAGTGAATCAATGCAATGCCTTCAAATTATTGCGACGTCAAACAAAGGTAGGCCTGAATGAAAGGGCGTGTGCTCTTTTTTAGAACGCCGAGTGTTGGATGGCGCGCAGCGCCCACATTTCCTTCGGACGTAAGCAGTGTACATTCGGAGCGTTCGACGCTGCTTTAGCAGCTAGTACTGTTATAAAGGAAGTTATAAAGGAAGCGAACTGTAGGGGTAGGATATTACAAATAGCTGGAAAATAGAGCCAAGCTATTGATTCATGATGAGTGATCTACACATGGGTTTTTTCTCAACAAAAATTATTGGCATTACTTCAAGACCACATATTGAATTTCAACTAAATCCACGCAAAAATAACTGAGAACTTAACTTTGAATAACTTTTGAACTAGTTATTCAAATCAAATCATATTTTTAACAAGTAAAATAACATCTATTTAAAATAAACTTTTAACGGTTAACGTAACGCAATTTTATGACGTACGCAATTTTATGTATCTTTGTCAACTTTAGAGCGCCATTCGGTATATATGATTGATTAAAAACCATAAACCATGTTAAATAAAAAAAAAATTAATGAGTTTTAATTTGAGTTTTCGTTTGAAACACCATATTTAGGAAAGTATTTTTTTGTGAACCAGAATGTAGTTTTAACATGGGGTATTTAATAAAATGATAATTTTTTCATTATTTCAAGTTGCAAAAACAGACATTTTTCAGATTGTGTAGCAAAATAGATATGAGAAAATTGCTTGTTTTCCTTAGTTTTTTGACGGCTTAAATTTATAAGGAGACCTTGGATATTTAGAAACTCAACAACAATCGTAATTCTTCAAATTTAATGTTTAACGTTCAAGTTCAGACAAAATTACCGTAATAATACAATAAAAAAAATTCTAAGCGATGATTTTCTTCTTCGTCATCAAAGAAGATTACGAAATAATTATCCTTTCTTCATATTCTTCTTCTGCTGTGCACCCTGGACACTTGGTTCAGACTTTTCAAACTTTTCCCCTGTCTGTCTTCTGTTCCTATTAGGAATGATTCCTGGAGGAAAATTTATTTTTTGGGTTTGACTTGAATCAACATGATCAGAAGCTGGTACTGCATATGCCATAGCTGAAAGTGTAAAGTTACAATATATTTAATTTAAATAATCAGATATTGCTATGGATGTATAACCGAATAAAACAAATTATAAGAAAACAAACCTGCAATGAGTACGATCAAAAGAATTGCCAACTTCATTGTGTTGACTTGCGTTGAGATAAACTGTCCTGTTTATTTGCATATGGTGAACGAATGAATTTGCATCGAAACTAGTCCTTACTTATATGTGAACACGTAACAACGAGACAGTTAAATAAGGTAAACAAAGAACAATACATCTCGGAGTTTCTTAATTAGAAACGATGCTAATGGGTTATTAGGCTTAAATCTTTGAATTTAAAAAGCTTGCCAGTTATGCATTAAAAAAAATTGAGTAATTTATGAAATAATTAGTGCCCAAATCGTATGCGTTTTTACATTCCTCGTTAACTTTAACAATTAAAAAGAAAGAGAAAAACAACAACAATCATAACAACACATGAGTATGGTTATCTGCGTTGAGAATTTTTTCAGCCTACTGGCATTGATTTAACGAATAACGCGAATACAATTTTTGATTTTGTTAAGAAACTTCCGATAATGAAAGTGCAAAATTAACGGTGACCGAACATTACCCCGACAGACATTTCCCCGACGGACATTTCCCTGAGGACATTTCCCCGACGGACACTTCCCCGACCGGACAATTCCCCGACCCGGAAAATTCCCCGAACGGACATTTCCCCGACCAGACATTTCCCCGACCCGGACATCTCCTCGACGGACATTTTTTGCATAAAAAATCAGCCAAAAATTAAATGTTTTCATGTAAGAAGGCCTTATTTGCACTCTTACACGTAAATAGTATACCCCTTTTTCAAAGGAACATCGTCATATAATTAATTAAAGGTACTGCTAATTACATATCTTAATTATATGGTGGATTTCATTTTGCTTACGCGCTCCAATACATATACGGGATATTAATCTGTAATTGCCCGCTGGATTTGTAATTGCCCGCTCTGGATTTGTAATTGCTCGCTCTGGACTTGTAATTGACCTGCATTTCAAAAAAAAAAAATGAAATATTTTTTGTGAAACTGAAAAGAAAAAAAAATCGGTTTGCCAATTTGCCCAAAAATCTTATTTTTTTTCATTTCTCCAATTGATGTAAAATAAAAATATTTTGCAAAATTTTCTCCCAAAATGTTTTTTTTTTACCATATAATTAACCAATAATGACATGCTTTTTTCGGGTAATTTTGGGTTAATAGGCCCTCGATTAATTTTTGAACTCTTCAATGTTATCACCAGTGTTGAAGTCTAATTTCAATAAATTCATATGATATCTGAAAATGGTCAGTCACACGAAAAAACGTGTGACTGACCATTTAGTAAGAATTAATAGAATATCCTGGGTGATGATGCACTTTCTGATTATCACGAAGTAGGTGGTCTCACAAGTGCATAGCAAGAAAAAACGTGCAAGAAGCTAATTACGAATATCAAACGACTCACAATTAGATTCTATCAGATAATCAATTTGATTTGTGTGTTAAAAAGCCGGTACACAAATCCTTACTTCCATTTCTTTCTTTTCCTGTTTGTTATTCCAAAGATCTTTAAATTGTGAACCATAAATATTCCGCATTCTGACAACTGTAGCTTTACGTTTGGGTAAACATGAACTAAAACTGCACAACCTTTGAACTATTTTTTTTACATCAAATTTAGCCCACCTAAATTATTTTAATATTTTTATCGTTAGCTTCTATAACTATTTTAATAATTTTATCGTTTGCTTCTATTTAAACTATTCTAAATTTGTAATGAAATGGATTAAAATGTAAAATTTAATGTTCTATTGGTTTGCATTCACTAAATTGAACCTACGCATTAAAATCTCAATTTTAATTATTTTTGACCTCTTATATTTATAGAAGTTTGTTTAGTGCAATTCTATTAGAGTGAATACTTATAATTGTATATAAAGTCAACGACAAACTTCGGAGTTTCATGTTTCTCGTGGGTAATCCTCATTGGCTCTAACCGGTGATAATACACAGAGTGTAATCACAGAGACACCGGTGATAACGCACATAGTGCACAAAACTGTAAGTACTGGAAATCGTAAATTTATCTATTATAATCAGACCAAAATAAATATTTGAGCATCTTAAATAATAGGAATATAGGTCAAACGTTTAAATCTTTTAAAAATAATATTCAAGAAACTTCATTGTTGTTTTATGTTTTAATAGAAAGTAAGAGTAAAAAAAACGGCATTTACGAATAGTCAATTTCAAGGTATACTTTGAATAAATAATTGAATACGATTAGAGTCGATTTTAACCCTATTTGGTCCCCCCAGTTGCTTTTTCGGTGATAACTTTTGAAATTTGAAAGGTTTTTAAATGAAGTTTTGCACATGTTTCACACATGCTTTGAAAATTTCAAAAATAATTCAATTATTTGGATAATTATTATGCTCAAAATGAGGACACTAGGTGGAAATCCTAAGGAATTTTGGTAAAATGTTAAACAATTGTTTTTGTGACAACTTACGAAGAAAGTACTGTTACAAATTGAAACTTTGCAAGAGTGTTAATTATAACAATGGAAACATGCTGATCAATGTAAAATAAATAATGACGTCATATTTCCATAATGGCGCTATAAATTATTTTGCACTTTTTGGCGCGTTGTGGTGACTCAGGACTTGATTTTTTCGAAAATCTGGCGAATTTATTTGATAGAGAATGTTTTTATCTTTCAGAATATCGAAATAGATTTGAAAAATCTTTTGTCATTCTTGAGATATGGCTCGAAAAATTGAACATAGAAAACACCTGTTGTCAAATTTTGTGTTGGCGTCAACACGTTTCCATGGTAATCATTGTCAATTTATTAACATTTCCTCACTTCTTTCATGTAGGCCTATCTATACATATGAAGTTTGAACCTTCTAGCATTTCTGGTTCTGGAGATCCATAGGACCAATGGTCTCCCCCAGCATTTCAGAGCCCTAAAAGCCCAGTTCAAATAGGGCTAATACAATTATTCGCTGGCAAGGTAAAAGTGTCATTTTCATTCTTCCAAAGCTTATCTTAATGCCTTAGTTGGGTGATTCTAATGGATATATCTGCAGCTAATTTTTTGCATGTCAGATATAAAAAGTTTGAGTAGATTCCCAAAAAATATCATACTTAGATACAGTTCAACGGCCAAAAAGTTATTAGTCGTTCTTCTATAGAAAAGTCTCTTAAAATGGTTTGTTTGAACAAGACAAATATCACCGGATGTCTCGTTTTTTCAGACATTTTTAAGAGAGTTTTGACAACCTCTTAACAAGCCCGAATAGATTTAGAAAAATGGTATTGAAATAAATTGACGTTATTTTATTTTTTCCCGTGCGCATATTTTCAAGATAATCTTTAGTGGATAGATCTACTACTAATAACGGTTGTCAGCAAAATATTTTTCTGTCTTTGTAATTAAGCAGTCAACTAATTCCATGTGAAGTCAAAATACTTTTTATATGCTCGAGGGTATATCCGAATACTCCGCAATGGGAATTACAAATAATGTAAACATACATGCACGTGTTTGTAAATCTGTTATGGTTTTTGCTTAGCACATGCAGGTCATCATAAAATCTATAATAGACACACATTTGTTCTGTTCTTTTGCATAACGTCCTAAGTTATTTGTACATTCTTCCAGAAAGTGCTATGATGATTAAACATAGATTTCAAATTATATCTCAAAAATATAGTGGTATTCGAAAATAAGGAGATTAGAAGACCAATTTTGTGGTAATTTCTGCAGGCACCACAGATCTCATATGGGCGTCATATAAATTGATTTATAAGCAATTAAATAAAAAAAAAACAGTTTTAGCATTGACAATCTTTCTATGGTTCTTGGAACGATGTAAACATTATTATTTATTATCAATATTTAAATAATTGATTAGGGTACCATAAATTATCTGCTACTAGCTAGTTGTCAATCATAAAGCCAGCAACAGAAAAACTCCTAAAACCTTCTCAACTTAACATGACATGATTTATATCTTAACCATATTCATGCCGGGGGGGGGAGCCCGATTCGACCATGTTTTTACTAAATTAACTGTAATTCTGCCAAAAATTATGTTAAACTATTGAAAATTTGTGACTTTTATTATTTTTCTATTGGCTTTTTGATAATTTTTTTTTTTCAAAATTTTGAATAATTTGGTCCAAAACCACACCCTAAAAAAGTGCCCTGAAACAAAAAAATCCAATTGTTTTTCATTTTTGTTATTTTTTTTTGGTAACTGTTAGCTTATCATTTTGATGTCTATAAACCTTTTTAGGAACTATATAACGCCAATTAAAGTTATCACATTATGTGTTTTCCATGTGAATTCCTCATAATTGTCAATAATTTACCTAACAAATTTGGGCAAAATATGAATAAAAATCAAACATTGCTGACATCAGCAAGTTATTTTTTATGCATAAATGTTTGAAACGGAATACAATACTACCCCATAAAGTTTCATGGTCATAGTATTCCAGATTTTTGAGATTTGAAGCAAAACTGTCCTTTTTACAATTTTTTATGATATTTTATTACATTGGCAAAGAAATGACGACGTCATCAAATATTTGAGCATGTCAGCAAAAAATAAATTATGAACAAATGTTTATTACATGGTAGGGTACTTTTATACCAAATTACATGTAATTTGCATGATTTCTTCTAGAAATATTTAAAGTAAAAAAAACCCTATTTTACTACCTTGGAAATAAAAAAGACATGACGTCATCAAAAAATGGCTAACGTCAGGAAAAATATTTTAATGTGAAAATGTTTATTATATGATAGGGTATTTGTATGCAAAATTTCATGGTCATAGCATGAATATTTCTCGAGATCTTAGGGGGGGGGGGGGGGGCGGCATATTTAACCCCAAAAAAGCCCGGCATTAAAAGGGTTAAATGTAATGTTGAAAATGTACTTAATGGTTTAATTCACGTTCTTTGGGAATATACTGCTTTCTGAATGGAGTGAGTAAATGGTAGCATCTGAGAAAACTCAACCAATCACAGAAGCTTTATATGTTTGCTTGAAATTTGGCAACCACTCCTTAAAGTATGATTAAGACCTGATTTATCGGCTAAAACCTGCGGTGATTTTACCTTGCAAAATTTGTACATTTCAAGCTCTGGGCTGAAAATAACTTGGCCGCTAAATCAGGTCTTGTTTCACTAATGTGCACACTGAGTAAAAAAGCAGGTCTTGAACCGCTGAAATTGGTCTTAAAGAAAGAAAATCATCGACTAATTTCAGTTTAGAATGAATAATTTTGTTCAGCCAATTCAAAACTTTTAAGATGTATAATTCTGAATGGAATTGTTCACTTAATCATTAAAATTTAGACAGATCCAAATATTGAAAAGAGAACCTCCTACCCTCCTTTCAAATTCAATAGAAAATAACAGTATAAAAGGTAACAATAACATCATGCAATATTTTCTAAGAATACTTTATGACCACAAGATTAACAGATCCATCAAAATTATTTTCGAGTTTTGAAGTTAGCTGTATTCTCTCGTCTGGTAACTTATTCAACTGTTGTTAATTAATTAATTTTAACTGCGTGTTGTGGAGCGAGGAGGGATTTCCCAGGGATTTCCCAGTTGGTGGTTTTAAAACTCTCTACCCAAAAGGACATCTATTATGTATTTTAAATGTTACCGTACGAGCCCTGGCCTTTTTTCTTCTTGCCAGACTCATCATGCGAAAATGCGGGCGATGGGACAGGGTATATATATTTTTGCTATGTTGACAACTTTACAGGTACCAGGCAAAACCTATATAATAATTATAGCAAAGGAGGCATCGAGCAGCTAATTTGGGATGTCGGCTCTGGTTATTTTCAAGACTGCTTAGCTTTGCTTGTCGACAGACTAGTTTACTAGCTGGGAATTTTATACTGCAATGTCGCAACTGTATACATAGAATTGACATTGAACACATTGTACTTAGATACCCGTAATATTTCAAGAAAAGGTTGTGTTTATCTAAATATTGATCATAATAATCGGTTGAGTTCAGCCAATCAGCTTTTCTAAGTCCAATATTTGGACTAATATGAATCGGGCTGGACTCGACGCTCGCGCTTCGCGCTCGAACAGAAGAAGCATAAGCGAGAGAAGGGCTTGTCTGGCTAGCTCAATTACAGCGACAGGAAAACATCTCATTTTGATAATTGAAGATGCAATGTTATTTGAAATCAGACATATAGACGGTTGATCAATTTAGACCACCATAGAATAGTCTACAATGAAAACTACGAATTAACATTAAACTTAAGTGTAGTATTGATAATGATCATAATGATCATAGATAGGATTATGTGTCAGAAGTGAAGCTAAAACGATTATACTTGTCCATCAAGTTTGAACGATTTCGAGTTCAAGTTCCCGCACAATATCAATAAAGTAAGTCTAGGTGCATATAGTTGTTGTTGAGAATGAATATACTAAGTTTTAAAATACTTTGGCTCGTGACCAAACAATACTCTTGGATTTTATCATTTATCCGAGTTGATAAATTAAAATTATGAAATTTAATTTACTTTTTTCTTTTTCGCAAAGGTTTTTTCCCCGAAATTTGTCCTAATAACCACCATAAAGCGAAAGTTAATGGCAAAAGTTTCGCTTAGACTCTATAGTTTTTGAATCTTAAGTAAGTCATTTCAGTCATTTATACATTAATACCTACCAGATCGCGTGCGGTTATTCGCTTAATTATTTTCAACAATTACAAAGAAGTAGGATAGGAAAAACAATAGCCACCACTAATATGGGTAAAGGAGAGAGAAAAACAACAACTAAAGTTTAGCGCCCTCTCGTCTTGAGTGAGATATATTTTGTAAGCTCTTATTTCAAATTTATGGGTGGCTATTTGAATGCATAACTAAAGCCAAAGCGAGCTGATAAAAACCATTAAGTAAAGACGAGCATTTAATCAAATAATTTGATTAAATGCTCACTATATCAAAATTTTGAAAAAATTGACCGGGTGCTAAATCGATCATCTACCCGTATATGACTCCTAGTGACTGTTGTATGTTTTTCTTTTTTGAAATGCAGTTGATGGGACCTATGACAGTGCCTCTATCTTTGAAGTTTGTCACCACTACATGCTGGAATCCGATTTCAATAAAGTCAGTTAATGGGCTAACCTGGTCCTTCCTATAACGGGATCCCTGGAATTATTGGTCCAACAGCTTCTTTTGAGTTTTCCATAAAAGAAAAGCGAAGTCAAATTCTAAAACGCGATATTCTCAAAACATAGCATACAAACAAAATAATTGAGTAGCACGGCATGTTTTTTTTTGAATGGCGTAATAATTTTTTAGTACGGCGTGTTTTTTGCACATCAAAAAAAAACACGCCGTGTGCACGTCTTTCGCAGGGCGATTCAAAAATATTTGCAGGTAACGATAACCAACTTGAAATTATAATCAAAATCGTTAGAATGTCATTCGGCTTCCACAAATGCAACAAACTGACAACATAGATCCATGCTGACAATTATTCGCGGAAAATGCACTCCTGCTCGAGATATCATCTTAGCAGATCATTATACGTCCGAAGTTTCTCAAACCTTTTTCTTGCTAGGTTGTTCGGGACGTCGATTATGCATGCAGCATTTGTGCTTTTATCGATAAGGACTAAGTCTGGTTTGTTTATATGGAGAAATTCCAAAGTTCTCTGCTAATCCTGGTCTGGTTCTCAACACTCACACCCCTAAACCACCCAAAGACACCCGAGACAAAAAGAAAACAACATTTTTCGGAGCATTCAGGTATAGTTTCAGTCTTGGAACCCTGGACAGTTGCTAGTTACAAGTAAATTGTGTATCATGTAAATAGCGTAGTTATTGTTCATTGTTTCTTTGACGAATTGGCTAGCTCCGTTTGTAGTGATCAGATGACCGGCCGGATGCGCCACAAACCCA
>JAYRBV010024330.1:0-10827 GCA_036023255.1 Mitrocomella polydiademata
TGGTTCACAAGTATAGTCTGGTTTCCAAGTATAGTCTGGTTCACAAGTATAGTCTGGTTTCCAAGTATAGTCTGGTTCACAAGTATAGTCTGGTTTCCAAGTATAGTCTGGTTCACAAGTATAGTCTGGTTTCCAAGTATAGTCTGGTTCACAAGTATAGTCTGGTTCACAAATAATAATGTTCTAAATATGGTGCTACAAAAAATAAATCATTAAATCTTATTAGGAAGTTTTAAAAATGTTTTAAGACTTCTTTTGTATACAAATAACAAATTATAATTATACCACACTGTATATAATAAAGTGATTTTAATTATAAATGTGGAAGTACATTTATATCAACAATTTTCAGATACTCTGAATTAGAAATAAATGATTATTTATTTATTTTCTTCTTTGAAATATTTTAATGAAAAGTATAGTTTTTGATAGACTTACAGTCAAGAGCTCTTTTGCTGTGTTTACTAGCATCAACGCAAATCAAATTCATTGTTTCGGTATCTTTCTGTTCTGCCATTTTGTTATTATTTTTTATTATTAGTTAAATTACCCTAAAAAGAAACAAGTATTTACATAAAAGGTGTTTCCTTGCTTGAAGAGAAGCGCTTGTTTTAATAAATTAGAGGGAAAATTAACAAAACTCTCTAAATATTTTAGCTTTAAAGAAAATCTATAAAGTGATTGTTAAACTCTAACAATTCCATGCAAATATAAAAGTTATAGTTCAGCACAATTGATATAGAAAATAATCGTATCTTCCTCTTTATTTTATGATAATATTAATTCTTAAACTATATATAGAAAAGTTAGAATAGAAATAGGATGAACATTTTTTAAATTCAAAACCTTCAGAGTATACAGAAGTTACCACAAAAAGGTGCAGGTCTGAGTGAGTACTTAAGGCTTAAGAAATATTACACTTATTTCTAAGGATGAAAAAGTATTAATAGTATTATTTATTTGTTAGTTTTGTTAATAATAATAAATAAGCATTTCTAAAAAATTTTAAATTTTAACAAGTGAAGGTGCAAAATTTACTTAACCCTATTTGAACTGGGGGTCTTGGTCTTTTGCTAATAACTTCTGAAATATAAAAGTTTTCTAAATGAAGTTTTGCAACAATTATCAAAATTATGTTTCACACATTTCTATTAAAATAAATAAAAAAAATTCAATTACTTAGATAGATATGCTCAAAATGAGGAAGGACACTGGGGTGAAAATCGTAAGGAATTTTGGTGAAAATGTCGATATTCGATAGAGAATCTTTTAACCTTTCAGAATATTGAAACAGTTTTGAAAAATGTTATGCCATTCTTGAGATATCGCTCAACAAAGTTGCACATAGAAAACACGTGTTTTCAATTTTGTGGTGATGTCATCATGTTTCCATGGTAACCATTGTCAAATTATTGATATTTTCTCACTTCTTTCATGAAGGACTATCTACATACGAAGTTTAAACCTTCTAGTATTTCTGGTTCTGGAAATAAAAATAGGGGAGACATGGTCCCCCCAGCATTTCAGAGCCCCTAAAAGCCCAGTTCAAATAGGGTTAAACTCATATAAAAAGAATCTCTACCAAAAAGGTATAAACTTTTTGTTGCTGCAAACAATTCATGAATTAGAAATAGAAACCAAATTAATAACAAGGATAAAACTATTTTTCCGTAGTTTGTGGTGGCACTAACAATACTGGTACTTTAGTATGATGAACTATGTAATCACTGTTACTACCAAGAAATGTCCTACGAATTTTACCCAGACCTCTTTGTCCAATTACAATCATGTTTGCTTTATTTTCTTTGGCAATTTCACAAACTGTATTACCAACCGAATCGTTAATTGACTTGACAAAGTATTTTGGCGTAACCTATATGACAATAATGCAATGGGTAGTTAGTTAATGTTATATTAGTTACACTCAGTTTCCCAGAAAAAATTACAGCTACAGTATTGTCATATGAATATTCCCTTTGGAAATTTTTGTTTGAATGCCCTTTGTTATACTTCACAATGTGATGTGATATGTGTATAAGGGCGAAAATAAAGGAACACAATGTCTTGTAATTTATGTAAACTGTAATTTCTTTCTGGGGCTCTCTAGTTTCAAATGCTGAGTCTTTTCGTAGACAAACAAGTACTCTAAATTAAGATTGGTAAAAAAAACTTCTAACATAGAAGCTGCCTGGAAAATAAAGAACTGATTCATAATACTGCTACAAGGTAGAATCATAAAACATCAAGTTACTCCTACCCCTTTTTGGATACATATTGCTTTGAATACTGCAACAATTTCTTTACTATCATCGATACTCTCTCGCATTGTCTCTTCAAACACACTTATATGTGCCATTCCACCTGCTGAAACAAAAGGGTAAAAGTTGATTTCAAAAGATTATCATAATTTATCAATTGTTGAGTAAACCAAAGATTTAGACATTTCCTGACAGTGAAATTCTAAATAAAGGTAATATTATAGAAATTTCGTGTTGGTCACTCAATGCGAACACATCATGAGAATTTATTTTTACCATTCTTACCATATACACTAAATGGAGGAAGATCTGGTGGCACATACACATGGACTAGACCAATTTGATCTCCTTCGTGGTGTAGATTTTCAAAATACCCTGAAATATAAAAAGTGACAATGATAAATAACAAAATTCTCTGCAATTACATTGAATAATTGTTGGGTCCAATTTTTCAATGGTTTTTAAAAGCCTGAATCCGTTATTTGATTTATACTCACAATTAAAAGCTCTTTTACTATGTTCGCTTGCATCGACACAAATCAAATTCAGATTTTGTGGTTCAAATTCAACTGCTTCTTTCTGTTCTGCCATTTTGATATCCACTTTATATTATGTTAGTTCTAAAGGTAAATCAAATTCAAACACAGTAGAGAAAACAACTTTTTGATTGAATACAAAAAGTCAAAGCATTATTGGTTTTTACACTCAGCATCAAATTCTCAATTCCAAAGAAAAATTTCGCCTAACATTGTTGAAGATTTTACACAAACTGTGTTTCAAATGAAAACAACACAAACAATTGAAAACAAACTTTTGGAAAAAATATATATGCATGCATAGATGTAATTATCAATTATAAATCGTATTATAATATCTTTAGTAGTGAAAATGTCATATATTTTTTTATATAAATGTATTGGAAAAATCTGTTAACAACATATTTTATAGGTCATATTAATCATCCATACTATATATATAAAGTATTTAATTTTCTATTTATTAGTAGAGTAATTTCTTTGAGATATGCTATACAAATATTGCTATTTATCGGTAATAGTATGAAATAACTTTTAATTTTGTATCATTTATATTAGAAAAAAGCACTTTAACAAAACATGAAACAAAAGTAACAGGTATCTTTGTTTTTCTCAGAAAATAATTCAGTTTGTAACTTCATTGTAAGAAGCTTCTAAATTAATTCTTTTAACAGTACAAAAACTTATTTGTGAAATATTTCATTTGGTACACATAGAAGATGGCATAAAAACAAATCAATTTTCTTTTGGTATCAGCATTACTGGTACATGAGTGTGATGAATTATATAATCACTAACACTTCCAAGAAATGTCCTTCGGATTAAACCAATACCTCTCTGACCAATTACAATCAATGATGCTTTGTTTTCTTTTGCAATATCACAAACAGTGTGTCCAACAGAATCATTAACTGATTTGACAAAATATTTTGGTGTCACCTGTAAAAAATTTAATACTTTTATTTGTTAATTTTTTAGGGGCCGTTCTAGAGGGTTCACTTTCGAGAGAGTTTTAAAAATCAATTACTTCATCATCGTGCTTTTAGACTATTAATTAATTAATTATTTATTACAATTTGAATCGGGAAAATTAAATCTAAAAACAAAACATTTAGGAATCTGTCAATGAAAAATGGTACCGGGATAAAAAAATTTGTCCGATTTGGGAATTATGACATTAAATAAATATTAAAATGAGTTTTTCTTACCCCTTTTTGCATGCATATTGCTTTATATTCTTCAACAATAGCCTTACTGCTGTTTATACTCTCTCGTAATGTTTCTTCGTACATATTGACATGTGCCATCCCCCCTGCTGCTATGGAAAAAATGTTCCACAATTTAGATGAATATTAAAGCATAAAACTAATGAACAATTTATACTTTTATTTGATATTAGAGTCTCTCTGCTGAAAGTAGATATTTAAAGGCTATCATCGTTAGAAAAGATTAGGACAAAGCTTTTGTTTCTTACCATAAACGCCTAAGGAAGGGAGATCTGGCGGAACGTAAACATGAACCAAACCAACTTGATCTCCTTTGCGATGATGGTTTTTAAAATACCCTAAATAATCGATTATTAAACAATAAATATGTTTGAAATACACTACCATTAAATAAAAAGCATGAATGTAAAGGGAGATAATAAATGAGACACAAACATTAAAGTAAATTCTTGCTATCAGTTATGATAAAGTTGATGACGAGAACAAGTTTGTTTACTAATGCACACAAATTAACATGGTTTTACAGTGATTAATTCACCTCATTCGTTGCTTAGAAGTAAAGTTGAAAAACTGACTAACTTTTGATATTATCAAACGGAAAGGATTGCTTTACAGTAAATAGTATATATAATAATAGAGTTTACTTACAGTTCAAGGCTCTTTTACTATGTTCACTTGCATCAATGCAAATCAAATTCAAAGTTTGTGAATCTCCTTCTTTTTGTTCTGCCATTTTCATCTATTTTAGTTAATTCTAAAGTCGAGTAAAAGTTAAAGTTTTTGTCACCCAATACGGAGTGTGTATGAAAAATGTCCCCTAACAAAAGAATTCTACATTTTTTTATAGAAACTCAAATAGAAATTTAAAACAAATAGAAATTTAAAATAAATAAAACCAAAAAAATAAAAAAATAAAAAAGAATTAAGTAGAATAAAGGTACTATATAAATATTTTAGGCACTTCAGAAAAAAATACATTTCCCGTTATTAATAAATAGTTTTTATAAAGTTTATAATAAAATATATATTGAAAAAATGATATGAAAAGGAAGTAAAAAAAATAAAAAATGTCTGTCTTTCTCATCTTCTTAGGTCTATTGAGCTATCTTCTGAAATTTTCCAGAAGACAACATATGTAAAAAAATACACTTTACCAACATATAGTAACAAAAAATCATTCCTCTTTGGGCGGCACTAGGATCACTGGAACATGAGTATGGTGAATAATGTAATCACTGACGCTACCAAGAAATGTTCTACGGAGTGTTCCAATGCCTCTCTGACCAATTACAATCATTGTTGCATTATTTTGTTTCGCAATTTCGCAGACAGTGTTACCAACAGAATCATTCATTGATTTGACAAATAATTTTGGTGCAACCTAAAGATAAAATAGAGTTTTATAAACATGTCCAAAACACTATGGATCCTTTCAAGTTTATCTTTACATCTAAGAAATATTCAAAGAAAGCTCCTTCAATGAAAATACAGAGTAATTCACAAAACTTTAGGCGTGGGAAATTAAGAAGAGAGAAAAAATAAATCTATGCACACATTTTTTAATCAATTACCTATATGCTCTATACAGTACTTCACACATTCAGGTCGTAAATGTCAATGAATATGTTACAAAATAATTTTTTGATAAACTTGTTAGAAACAATCATGATTCTCCTACCTTCTTTTGGATGCAAACATCTTTATACTCTTCAACAAATGCTTTACATTTGTCGATACTTTCTTGCATCGTGCTCTCGTACACACTGATGTGTGACAATCCTCCTGTTAAATAAAATAAAATGAATAACTCATTAACAAACTTTCTTGCACCTTGTTTTCGTACAAACTAATGTGCAACAATTCTCCTGTTAAAAAAAATAAAAAGAATAATTCATAATAAACAAAATCAGGATGCGGTATTAAACCACTGTACTTATCTTTGATATTAAACAAAAGAGCCATGTATTTTATTTGGTGAAAAAATAAAAAATTGTGTCCAACACCAGTGCAAAAAATCTGTATTCATTTTACCGTGTATACTAAATGGAGGGAGATCCGGAAGAACATAGATATGAACCAATCCAACTTGGTCTCCTTGGCGATGGTGATTTTTGAAATACCCTGAAAAATTAATAAGCAATTTAATAATATTATCTCAAGGTACTTTAGTAGAGAAAAGAAATCATTGCTGGCCAAAGTTACACTTACAATTCAATGCTCTATTACTATGTTCACTTGCATCGATACAAATTAGATTCAACGTTTGTGACTCAATCATTGCTCCTTCTTCGTTCTGTTCTGCCATTGTGTTTATATTAATTTGTATTGGTTCAAAACTACAGTATAAAACAAGTAGGTACAAGCACAATACAGCAAAACGCCCGTACAGCTGCACTTTAGAATAATAACAATGTTTACAGTTGATAATTCTAAACCAATCAGATTGTGGGATATATCAAAGGATTCACATCGTGAATTCTTGATCATGCCTGTGCTCTCTTTTTCTTCAAGTTATTCCAAGAAGTTAAAAGAAAGATAGACGGGTATCCCATCTTCATAACACATGGATTAAAACATTAACAACAAATTTTATGAATTGTTTAAAGATCTCAAAGTGATGAAGAATTCTATGCTTAAATTAATAATAAATATTACACTAAAATTAATTTTATACAATATATATATAGTTTCTAATGAGCCTTCTTTGGTATGATAATTGTTGGTATATGTGCATGATGCAAAACATAGTCACTAACACTACCAAGAAAGGTTCTACGGAGAACCCCAATTCCTCTTTGACCAATGATGATATTTTTAGCGTTTTTTTCATGAGCAATTTTACATATGGAGTGTCCGATCGAATCTTCTACAGACTGGAAAAATACATCAAACTTTATCTAAAAGAATAGAAGTTACAGAAAAACTAATAAAAAATTACAAAGACCTTATAAGCTAAGTTAAAAAAACACTGTAACGATATAAGTTAACTTACACTTCTTTCGGTACACTTTTTTTTGAACTTGTTGAGGATACTTTGACTAGTTTTCATACCATCTTTGATTATCGAATCGTACAGATTCATATCATAAATCATGTTATCTCCTACAAACAAAAAAAATAAATGTTTATATGTTCAAGTGATACTTGAAGCAACATATTTGAATTTCTGAGAAAATATCATGTATCAGATTAATTTACCTCCCAAGGGAACTGGAATTACTGGTGTATCGTAAATGTGACATAATCCAACAACATCAGTTTCTTTGTGAAGAGTTTCACAATACCCTAATAAGTAGGACAAGAGAGAAGAGGAATGTTACCAAAAAAGGAAAGGTTTTAAATTTCCCTTAAATTTTTCCTGGGCCAACTATTACTAGTTAAACTACTGTACAGCAACCTATTTCAACAAAGCTTTATACAGTTCTACATCTCAAAAATGTATAACTAGAGGAATGAATTTAAACATTTTTCTTTTCAGGAAGGTAAAGGTATGGTTTCCGAGAAATACTTTCAACTTTCAAATGAGTGGTTGTTTTTTGAACGAGTTGCTGGTTTATTTACAAAATGTAAACTTTTAATTTATGATTTCAGGCCAAAATCAGACACTATCATACTTTATTAAGTAGTATCAATAGTATACTTGAAATAGATTATTTTTAATATTACACACTTTTCAAACTTTTTGAGGTTGCTTTTAAAAAAAGTATATATACACTTAAAAAAAAAAAACACAATTAATGAGACTAATGAACCTCAGATTGCCCAAACCTTAAAAACAAATTAAGAACAACTTTCGGTTAGGCAAATGCAATTTTTTCAAACAGTTATATGGTAGAACAATTACAATAGGATGCATTGCGGAAACGGTGTCCGTATTCAGAAATAAACAATCCAAAATACTAAGGCATTACGGACACTTTTTTAACGTATTCAGAGCATATCGGGCAATTCTCCATATACATTAAAGAAGTGTCTGTAATGCGTTAGTATTTTGTTCCCAATACGGACATCGTTTTCGCAGTGATGTTTGAAATGCTTTGAAATGAGAAGAACAATTTAAGAATAAAAAGACTAGAAATGGAAAAACATTTAAAACACTAAGCCTAAGCGGGTGCACAGCAGTAGGCCAACATCTTGTATGTCAGAGCAGAAAGAACAATAAAGTTGAGGTAGGAAATATTTGTTTCAAATTTGTTTCAAACGCCAGCAAATTTAAAATTGAATACTATACTTACAATCAAAAGCATGTTCGCATTGCTCACTTGCATCAACACAAAAAAGATTCAAGAACAGTTCAGACATGGTTGTGGTTTATATATTTCTTTTTACTCTCTAAAAAAAATATATAAGATCTGCAAAAAGTTCAATACAATGTAATTCCAAAGACAGTATTTATTATTCCAGACAAAAGATATTTATCATATCATAGAACTATATAACGGTTGGTACTACACATATTTTAAGGGACAATTTTGGCCAGGTACAAAACTAATGCATAATGCATAATACATATTGCATAATGAATAAGATATCTCATTAACTACAATTGTTAGAGACTTGAAACTTTGACACAAAATCCATAATGTCAGGATAGGGCTTCATACAAATTCGCAGTTCTGCCACCTGTTTGGTTTGTAATGTACAGACCAAAACACAAAATCTGCAATAACTAAAGATCTAATTGTGGTATTAGCTTGAAACTTCATACAATGTTAGATAGTAACAAGAGACAAACCCAGAAAATTTCAAATAAAAAAATAAAAATAAAAGACTGGAATTTGATAAAAATTGTTTATGGTCTACAAGATAGGTACATGTTTGACACATAATTTTTTCTGAGCATGCATCCTTTGTCATTATCTAACACTGATCTAAATGTTTTGCTAATTTTCTGTTTTGGTCTGTAAAATATCAACTAAACATGTGGCAAAACTGAAAATTAGTATGAAACCCCCACCTTGACACAATAATTTATGTGTTAAAGTTTCAAATCTCTAACACTTTTAGTTAATGAGATCTTATTGATATTACATTATATAAGAAACGTACACGTAGAATCTTTAAAAAGTAAGAAACTTTTACTAGTACTATATTCTTGTGACTATTTCTGAAATAAGAAACTTTTTTGAAACCTTATGATCAATCGAACAAAGAAGATGATACTGTATGAACAGTAAATCATTTTTTTGTATATGACACGAGATCATTGCACCTGCATTATTTCCAAACCAACTACAATAGGCCATAAACTTAAGAAACTTTTAGAACTGTCTCTGATTTTATATTAGAAACCATTATTTTTATAAGAACAATTAAGAAACTAAATAAGAAACATTTAGAACTAAAAACATGGTATTTCAGACGATAAATAAAAAAAACTGTTAGAACTAGGCCCTAGGTTTCTTATAAAAAAACAATGTGTATGCGTTTTGTAGGTAACCTACCCATCATACAGCTGCCATAGTATTTTCATAGCTGGACTGTGTATGATCATGGAAATACAAGTGATCGTTTGTATTTCCATGGTATGTGATATAAAGCAGATTATACACTGCATACTTTATTTGGTTAGTGAACAAAAATAATCTAGTTCTTATAAAAAAAAGTGTAAGATTTTATAATATAATAAGAATAATAAAAAGCTTATCATATTATAGAGCCAGCGATGCGATTTTGCAGTGAGTTCAAATCTCGTCAAGTCAAGGCAGCTGGTGGCTAAAGTTGTTCATGTGCACCATATCAGAATATACCCAGATATACAAATGTCCTTCTCTACAAAATGATTCTGCAAATGATTTTATACTAAAAAAATCCTGCACAAAATCACGTCTAGCGAACTATCACGTCAGAAGTCTAGTCCAGCTTTATATTCAATAGAATTCAAACACAAACACACAACAACAAAAGAATACACGTATTCATAGAAAGTGTGCATGATTTTGAGCATGTTTGAATCTTTTTACAATTTTTTTTTTGTGTTTGTTTACATTTTTCTTGGTCGCGCGTGTCCTCTGATCGATGATCGACTTTAAAACGTGCTTTCTTACACGAAATAGATTGTTTTGTACGTGGTCAAACGCGCTAGTATTTCAATTTGTATCTTGCTAGAAATTTTGTTTAGGTACACCAACCCACTGCTAGCTAGCGACCTTGGCGTAAACAAATCTTAAAATGGCGGCCGGAGTTACTGTTCAGTCTTCTGGACTTTTTCAAGAATATTCAAATATAAAACAGGGAATCCCTGTTGTAAATCATATTGTCAGAGACAAAACGCTGAATAATCAAGGATTGAAGGTTAGAGTTATTTGTTTCGTATTTTTATAAAGACCAGAGTTTTTAAAAGACCTTTTCAGAGCTAAAAAAGTTTTGATTTTGACAAAAAATAGGGGCCCAAGTAACATAATTTTCTATGCACAGAGTTTACTATTCACAATAGTACGGTGCCACGGTGGATCACATAGTTTTTCTTTGTTAAAATGTTTTGATATCAGGATATTGAAAATCAATATTTAAAAGGATTGCGGATAGAACGCATAAGTTCCATACATAAGTTCCTATGTTTTCGCTAGCAAAATTTATCACAAAGTTGAAAATATTTCTTTATGTCTCATAACAGGCGCCGCAAGTTTCCCGTTCCAACGAGGAGTTAAACGTCTTCATGATAGTGTTAGTAGTGTTCTCAAGATATATATCATATCGCGCATCCATAGAGAGTTTTCGCATGGCGACGCATTAGTCCCCTTTCACTTTCAAACCAACAACAAACAAATGTACGGAAACGATAATATATTTGTGACGGCACTCTCC